>OZ016503.1:12178383-12194806 GCA_963966595.1 Physocephala rufipes
ATATATATATATATATTATATATATATATATATATATATAATATATATATATATATATATATATATATATATATATATATATATATATTATATATTTATATATATATATATATATATATATATATAATATATATATTATATATATATATATATATATATATATATATATATATATATATATATATATATATATATATATATATATATATATATATATATATATATATATATATATTATATATATATATATATATATATATATATATATATATATATATATATATATATTATATATATATATATATATATATATATATATATATATATATATATATATATATATATAATATATATATATATATATATATATATATATATATATATATATATATATATATATATATATATATATATATATATATATATATATATATATATATATATATATATATATATATATATATATATATATATATATATATATATATATATATATATATATATATATATATATATATATATATATATATATATATATATATATATATATATATATATATATATATATATATATATATATATATATATATATATATATATATATATATATATATATATATATATATATATATATATATATATATATATATATATATATATATATATATATATATATATATATATATATATATATATATATATATATATATATATATATATATATATATATATATATATATATATATATATATATATATATATATATATATATATATATATATATATATATATATATATATATATATATATATATATATATATATATATATATATATATATATATATATATATATATATATATATATATATATATATATATATATATATATATATATATATATATATATATATATATATATATATATATATATATATATATATATATATATATATATATATATATATATATATATATATATATATATATATATATATATATATATATATATATATATATATATATATATATATATATATATATATATATATATATATATATATATATATATATATATATATATATATATATATATATATATATATATATATATATATATATATATATATATATATATATATATATATATTCATATTAGGTATCAGAATTGGGCGAGTTTTCGATCCTATCGGGTTCTTCTTGCATTTTCAATACCAAACATCATGAGGATATGTGTGTAATTTCATGAGGATATCGCTTTCTATTTTCCTGCAATTGCGACAGCTCCAGATAGACAGACAGCCTGTCAGACGTTAAAAAATACACCATGCTCGTAATATGAACAACCATTTTAAAAACAAATGAACTCTAAAATATTTTAATCCTTGTTCGCTTTTACTTTCCGGTACCTCTTGTCGTATTGCCCCATTGTTTTATTGATGCCGGCAGAATGGCTCCACAATAAAATAAACAACGGTCAAAATCAAACGGTCAATGGCCATTTTATGTAAAAACTACGCTGAACGAGATGAAAAAAGGCAGACAGACGTGCTAACACAACACTTTGTCACGATCTCACCACATGAGGCCAACATCCTCCTGCCATTCTGCCTGACTCATTTGCCTTTCTGTTTTTTAAACTGACCCCATCGCCCTACACTGCGGTCAATTCCTTTCGACACTTTGCACCGTCGATTTTGATGACACCACTTGGCTTGCAGGCCCTTGGCATGTGCTCGTGCAAAAAGACAAGGCATCATTAACAATAAGGATCACGGTATCCTGCTGGGAATTTATATTGAAATGAAAAGGATAAGTCATAGAAAAGAGAGACAAAGAAAGAGAGAGAGAAGAATCAGAGAGAAAGAGAGCGAGGCATAATGTTTACTACAGGGACAGGAGAGTAAATGATTACAACAACGGCAGCTAAACTAAAGTCAAACAAAAAAAATAGACGATGGTTGAAAACGAAACGAAACAGCACAACAACAATAAAAATAGTATAGATGGTGACAAGAGCACCAAGAACATGATTAATCGTTGAAAGCTCCAGGTGTTGAGTAATGTCTGACTGGTTAAAAGAAACGCGGATCAAGCAGCAGTAACCAAACAGAAACAACATCGGCAGTAATGTTATTTGTATCGCCAATGACTGGATTGAAGACACCATACGGAAAGCAACTACAATTAACAACTAAAAATTAACTTTTGACAATTTGTTTATATGAGTTTGTTTCGGCTGAGAAAAGGTGTATCGTTTTTTCTTGCAATCGTAAACAACGTTACAACATCTGCTTGGTCTCAAGACAACATCGATCAATTAAAATCATTGTTCTACTAAATAAAGTTGTACTCTTTCTCGATTTTCCCCTGACTCAAGGAAGACCTATTTTCACATTACCGACATTTTTGAAAGTAATCTTCCTTAGAACCATGAAAATGAATGAAAAGTTCTTTGCGAGTTCTATTGACTGAAGTGGAAGAGTTAAGGTTGTCTCAGTGTCTGTTGGTATTTGATAAGCAATTTCTCTCAATTTTAGCTTGTGATGATGGAAATTGGAAATTTTCTTTTTAATTTCTTTATACTTTACTTCTGAAAGAATGGCAAGTATTTATTTCCTTCCTCCGTTTATAATGCGTTAAAGCAGATGCTGTGTTTTAAAGCATCCTAGTAGAGACGCGGATAACACCGCGTCTAACGGATAACGGATAAGGTTTTGTCTTCAAATTCGCTTTACAAACGTAGAAATTGTGCTTCGTATGTGCATACAGTTATATGAGCTATAAAAAGTAGGCGCGGCTCTCATCCGATTTCGCCCGTTTTCTATACGAGCCTGCTTACAATAACAGAAAATATTTATGCCAAATTTCATGACCATATCTCTTTTCGTTATCTCGTAATCGTGATTTCAACACACTTAATATACCCTAAACCCTTCGGGTATAGGGTATAAAAACTATATGTCGACTGTCTGCGGAAAAGGTGATTACAGCCGCGTATACCAAATTTTTTATGTAATAAAACTCTAGAGCTTACTTTTCAGTATATATCGAAATTTTGAAGCTGAAGTTTTACGGCCGAGATGGTGGACTCTATAAACCCACAAAAATTGGCCTGTCACGCCAACTAATATACTCTGCCATCGCTGCCTTCGCTCTCTGCATAGCTTGTTATTCCGCTGCAACTCCTGCTTCATCATTTCGTTTTCAGTAACCAGCAACAATTCATGTTAAATCTGCTTTGTTGTTATTTTTGTTATTGTTATTGCTGTTGTTGTTATTATTATTGTAATATTTATTGCCCTCTATTGACTTAACAAGTTTTTCGTGGCTGTAGAAAATCAATTTCAATCCTTTACCCCATCGTGGGCCAAGCAAGTCGCATCATCGCGCCGCACTTAAGGTCACACTTAACAACAAGCAGCAGCAACTTCTCTTTTGCTGACGGCTCTGGAAATGACAGGATTAAGTTTGGTTTTTAATGTCAGAGAAGTCAATAAGACTTGAAGTCGAAATGATTTGCCGTAGAGCAAAAATTTTTGCTTCTATGGCATGTTGCTAAGCCCCACAAAGGGTCAGGCGAGAACCAAGTGTTAAATACAAATCATACAACAAGAAGAATAATGTAGTGCCGACGGTTTATCGTAAATGTATCAAAATCGATAATCAGAAATGAAATTGTGGACAAGCTATTACCTTTAGTACAAAAAGGTATTGTATGGAATTTCAAAACAACACCCTGCAGTTGCCTCGAATGGTGATAATAATGACAAGCCAAAATGTTGATTTGTCTGGGTTGGCCGCAACTTATATACCTGAAGAAAGAGCACAATACATTTTCACTTCCGAATGGTAAAATATAACAATAATTGCAGCTAAAGTAAAAGTTATAGTAATACGATGTGCGATTTCTTTGGGCGATTTGATCTCGACTCTTCCCCACAGTCTTCGCCGTTGAAAGCGGCAGCTTGACGCACTTACTCGGACACATATTGTTCTTGTTGTTATGGGCACGGTTTATGTATTTGATGTTAGCAATTTCGGATGTTGCCTGTGATTACAATCGCAATTGTAGAATACACATTGCCATTTCCGATTCGAATTGATACGCGCTTTCAGTAACTCCACTGAAAATATTCTTCTTTGAATACCTTCTCTCTATCCCTTGGTGAGTTAGTTAGTTGATGACGGCAATTTAATGTATTTGTTTGGATTACATTTATTGCCAATTGAAATTTGAAGTGCGTGAGAAAGTTGAAATAGTTTTAATGCTTGTTACTCCCGCTGCTGACACTGCCGTCGCCATAGCCGCTATTGTTATGAACTCACTGACTGGCAGGGTCACGACTAGTTTCTGTTAAAGAGTATCGGTTACAAACATACTTTAAAAAGTGCAAAAAATGAAAAGAGGTTTGAGATAAAAGTATTGAGAAAACATGAACTTGCTTATCATTTATAGTTTACACCAATTTTTTTATAGTTTTATACCTAATCTATGTACCATTGAGAGCTACCTCTTAACAAATAAAACCGTAGAATCTTGTGGTAGAATACGAGCTCTCGGAGAAATCATAATAAATTTTTCGTTATATAGGAAGCTTAAAGGATATTGCTATTTCCCCATCCACTCTCACTTATTAGGTACCCACGGATGACCTATAGAATTCCACATTCCAAGGCTAATGGTTGCTTCGTATGATGGCAGATTTATGTACATTATGTACATTATTATGTATTTATGTACATTATGTACATCATGTACATTATGTACATTATGTACATTATGTACATTATTTCCTATTCACAGCTCTTTAATTATTTAAGCCGCGTTTTTTTAGTTTATGAGTTCGATTTCGGTTTTTTCGTTCTCTCTAGGAATAGAATGGATTTACATCATCATTTTGTTTCATCTGATGTCGCCTTGTCTGAATGAACGTCATAGGCTAAAATATTTTGTATCTTTCATCGCCCTTGAAGAAATTTAATCGGTGACGATTTTTTTTCGACAAATTTTAATTTAGTGCCGTTTATCAGTTTGTGTTCTTTAATCCTTTTTATCAGCTTCACAGTTTGCAGGATAATTTCTGTATTTATGAGTTGAAAAATTTAAATAACGTAAACATGCGTTGTATGTGTATATACTAAAATAAAAGAGGATATAGTGAAAACAGAGAGAAAACATTAGACATATAGAGAAATTTGTACTCAAGTTTTTTACTCTTTTAAAAAAAAAGAGTGAATTCAATAAAAACGTGATTAATGGAACAAACTAATAAAGAATAAATCATTAGAAGCATAAATAACTACCAAGATTTTTAATCTAAAACCGCATAAACGAAAATGAGGAAATAAAGTATAATATTGTCTTTTCTGCAACTACAATGAAATTGTTAATAACGTGAAAAACCGAGCGTTTTGAGACGAATCAAACTCACTTTCTGATCCAATTTGGGCTCCTGGTTCGCTGGTCGGCTATAGTTAATGTAACTACAGCTGGAAGCATAGAGTAAGAAATAACGATTGCGATTTGCGATAAGCGATTTTGAGTGATTCGGACTCTTGTTATTTCTTACTCTATGCTGGAAGCAATAGCAGTGGGTGACTGCGATGGTGGTTGGTGGCGGAGAGTATGTGTCTGGTCGAAATTATTTCAGTAAGTCAAATGAAATATTGTCGCCAGAAAAAATAAAATGGAAATAAAACTTACCAGGTAAAGCGGTTTGACATGAAGAGTATTGAGTACAGAAAAGGTGCAGAGGTTATACAGAAGTAGCCGCAGCCGCAGCAATGAATTAACAACAATAAAACAAACCGCACTACGAACTGCCGCAATAACTAGCGTCGAAGCAGAAAAAGAAATTGTGTATTAATGCGTCGTGCCTCGTCGCACCTTTTCCCAACGTAAGAAAATGAAAACGTTCAAGTTCGCTAGCTCATTCGCCTAACTGCTTTGACAGCAAAGATTGCAACTTTCACGAAGCCATATTGCATGCCATGGGTTCTAATGTTTGTTGTTTATGACGGAGACACCTGGTTTTGTTGTTTTTGTTATTTTATGTGTTATAAACGCAGTATTTATGTCGCGACAGTAGTGGTGGTAGTGGAGGTGGATGAAATTTTCTTTTCTTCTTTTTTCTTTTTTATCGTCCTTATTTTCTTCTGTATTCGTTCATTACGCAAATTTCAAACTAATTTATTGGGAGTTACCAGTACTGCATCTTTGCTTTGCAAATACAGATAGAGTTGAGATGTCATTTTCAGCTTTAACTTTTGCAACAGTATGTTGTCGCAAATGTACCATCAGGATGCTGCGGCAGTGGGAGGAGTGAGAGGAAGAAGTGCGATATCGACATCATCACCCATCGGCAGTCGATCGATCCATTGGCATGAAAATACTGGAAGTTGTCTAATATTCTCGCAGCTAATTCATGGTGTTGTTCATTGCCCCCTTCAGAGAAACGAACTTGCAATCGAATATAATATAAGAAAAAAGAATTTTGGCCGGTTCAACGATGGGAAATTTATTTTCGTGATATCAACGTATAAGATCAGATACGATGAAACACAGGTTTGTAGATCGTACGGGCATACTTAGATCTGGAATGTCATGTTTTAGTTAATTTAACGAACATCAGCATTTCACGGCCAGGCAGACGAAAGCTGATTCGGTTAGAAACTTAGCTATAGCAATATAAACATTAAAAAGTGGTACCACAATAATTTTTAATAAAATAATCATTGGAAAATATTTCAATCTATTTAATCGATGTTCCAATATCTTATTTGGATACCGATCAGTATTCTTGCGACTAGTTTATCACCAGAATGTATTGAAACGCCGCCTCAGTTGCTGGCCCTTTTTACGGGGTTCCGTAATGATTCAAAAGAATCGTATTTCCCAGCCAGGGTACTCAGGGTTGTCCATGATTTGTTTCCACAAATTTTTTTGTTCTAGGACCAATTAATTTCACGGTTCTGGTGTTTTGCCATATAAGTAAGGAAGATACTGTACAAACTGAAATCGAACTTATTACTATCTTATACTAATGATCGGGATGAGAGCAGGTACCTGAGGCTTGAGCTTAAAGCTAGCATTTCTCTATACTGGTTTGAAAGGCTTCAAATGAGATAGGTACTTTGTGGGATGTACTTGTCGATATTCCTAAGTGCATGAAAATAATACACTATTATCGCGTGGGCCTGACTGTGACGCCCGCCCGAGTGACGCCTGGTGCGATAGAGTTGTCTTGGAGAGTATAGTATCTGGGAGAGAGCATGGAATCTACGAGAGGATAGTGTCTGAGAGAGCATGGTGTCTGCGAGAGGACACCATGATGTAAGGGAGAGGATAGTGTCTGAGAAAGCATGGTGTCTGCGAGAGGATAGCGTTTGAGAGATCATGGTGTTTGCGAGAGGATAGTGTTGGAGAGAGGATAGTGTCAGGGAGAGGAGAACTGTTGGCAGTAATTGTTCTCCGATTAGAGTATAATGGTTTGCCGACTGTACTAATATTATACTCTGTCGGATGTGCACAATGTTTACAGGTGTTAAGTCCTTCTGTGTGTTTGCCGACTGGACTAGACACAGGTTGAGTTTAACTCCCTTGCTACGGTATACGAGAAAGGATAGTTTTGGAGAGAGGATAACTTCGGGGATGGGATATGATCTGAGAGAGTATGGTGTTTGAGAGGACGATGTTGGAGAGACGATAATATCGGAGCACTAAAACCGCAATAAAACCTTTACCTATCACCGGCGTGGTTGAACACAAACTGAAACTCTTACCTCTTACCTATACAACTATTCCTATTGTTACAAAATTTTGTCACAACACATATGGGCTGCAAGAGACTCACCCACCCATGCACAAATAATTACGAAAACTTAATGTTTCAGTTTAATAGCATTACTTTATAATATATATTTATGACATATATTATATATAAGGACGATTTTCCGATATGTTGATGACCCAACTGGAAATGCGTCATCACATCTCTACTCACGGGTGAATGAAAATTCTGACTTCCCTCTTACGGTTAATTGCCACCCGCCAGTTGGTATCATTTATCTGGATTGCATAGCTCTGGCCCTTTCCTTCGGGAAGAGTTCTGAGGCTGTTGTCAATACTCGGTTTTACTTCTTCTGGTAACCTTTCCATTTTGGTGACCAGTCGCCAATGGCCCTGCGTGTTAGCATTGTCCTCGGCTTCCTTTGTCTGCTATGTTCCACGACGCAGTTGGTCCTTTTCATTGTCGGTGACCGAGTCGTCTACTGATGCCACATTTTCTGTGAGCGGGAGTATCACCTCAGAACAGGCTGTTTCTGGCGGTAGATTCCACTATATTGTTTAACGTGAACCCCTGCCGTGTAGGCTTAATTTCACGGTGGGCCATCCCACGTGGGGTCAATTTAAGCGTCGACCAGCGCCCTTGGGATGACACGAAGTGCCACCACCAGTACCTAATTGAAGTCATGTGTAAGGCATGAACTTCCTCTTGAGTTGTAATACAACCCTATGTCTCCCGCGAATTTGGGAACATCCACAGCCACCACGATGCTCGCACAAGGGGGCCTATCTCACAAGACAGGAGTTGACCGGATAGCATGAGAGCTATTCCAGCCACTGGGCATCCTGTCTCCCGTGGTACCAGAATATAGCCTCCGGTCGAGCCTCGCAACCGTGAAGGTCACTTCCAGTTGAGCCCTTACAGCTCCGGACTGCCGCCGATGGTCCTACCTATAGCCCCAGATGTCTTTTCCTCTTAAAAACTTCCCTCGAATAATTACTAAAGCTATTAAAATTTGACGTAGTGGCCAACATTCCACTCACATAAATATATCCATTCCTCTATAAAATTCTCATATCTCCTAATTTTCTAATGTCTGAATATAATGGGCACACGAACAAAACATGTACCCAGTCTTCCTTTATACTACCACAACGACAACTCTCACCTTCACTTAGGCCTCTCTTATGCAGAAATGCATTTAGAGAGCCGTGCCCTGTCAGAAGAAAACCTGAACAGAGATCGAAACCAATCCTTATCCCTCTCATAAGCCAGACGTCTTGGATGTAAGAGTAAGTAACTCTGCCGTTGACGCTTATATCCCACCTAGATTGCCACCTAGATGAGAGGCATTCGCGCAGCAGAGCCTTCCGCTCACCTCCAATCAGATCTTCAATTGAGCTACCAGAAACCCAATCATGGTTTGACAGCGGTATACCCTTCTTAATTTTGTAAGTTATACCCCTATGTATAACTTCCAAGTCAAGTGGTGGAGCTCCCAGCAATACCTGTAAAGCATCCGTAGACTGTTTCTGGTGGTAGACGGTATCTCAACCTTGGAAATCTCTTTTCTTGGCCATTCTTGACCGCTTCGGTCTGAATAATGGCAGCAATACATTTACTTGCGCCGCGGTGATATTCGGTATCGAACAACTGGTCTGGGATCAAAGGACTTTCTGCTGTCCGTCGCGCGAAGAACGTTTCTACGAAAAGTAGACTGAAGATGCCACAGTAGCAGCTGTTATCCTGTTGACGGACGGCTGGTGTTAACAGGGGCAGTTTGTCGTTATCGAAAATCACAGGTCGACTGCATCCTGAATTAAGGCGTCGGTGTTCGCTAGTTAGAAAGCAATTAATCGTACTTACAGATTTTTGCGGCACCCTCTTTACCTTAAACGGCGAACTGTGGGTGTGCCACTATGACGACGTACCAATGCAAGTGCTCGTTAATTGGAATCACGATAAATTCGCTTATGAACACGTCCAAGCTTCTGGTTCATCTGGGAACTCAATTCTGCTCATCCTGAGCCTGAGCAATAGTCGGGTAAAAAGATGTGGCGTAAAGCGTTATTATTGATCACAATTGCTTTGTAACGGTGTGGTCCATAATCCACCTCAGATAGAATTCGACCAGCACGTCGTTCAAACAAATGCTTTCCGATATTCGCTTATAGTCTTCTTCGCGGATGGTGAGAGCACCTTTTCCGGTCGAATATAGCATGAGATAATTGTCGTCCTTTTCTGAGTCGATAGAAGAGAGCTCAATCTCAACCGTTTCCATTACCGCCTGCCGACAGTGTATGTCCGTTTCTTCTCGGTTGAGTGACAAGTTCACCCCTCTCGACTTCTCTTATGGAGTGGTAAGTAAAAGTGAATATGAGCATTTTTACTTCCTGATAGTTATCGCGTAATTGACTTATATCTCCTGTTGGGGCGGGTATTTATAGCAAAATTTTGTTCGGATCCTCACTTTTCTTTCGCACGTGGCTCACACTGAACGATCCAGGGAACTACTTAGGTCGTACTGCTTAGCTTACTGGGGAGCGAACTGTGGGTGAAGTCGATAGGCCGGTTGTTTTATTTATTTAAGGCCGGCTTTAGTGCTTTCTTCCGAAGCAGCGGCCTCATATGGTTTCAATTCGCTGATATGAGCGGTTTTGAAGCCCGACTTCATCTGGAGTTGTACTATCACTGGTAACGCGAAACTTTGAACTTTATACGGGCCTTCAAATTTCGGGCCTTCAACTGCCCGATTCGTGGTGTCCATTTTCTCCTTCGTATGTTGTAATGACGCGCCTGGTCTATAGAATTTTGGTACTACGTTCCGTTGGGCATAAGATATTTTCGCCAGATCCGGGACTGATGTCATCCTATAGAGATTTGGGTAGTCTCGGCTTCCGGGTTTGCATAAGTACGCAGCAGAATGCCCTGTTGAAATGGAAACGCTGACATTCATAGCCAAGGTCAATTCAGGTAGATATTCATCCCAATTACGTTGGTATTCCCCTGTAAATTGTGAGATCATGGTCTTCAATGTTCGGTTGACACGCTCAATCAATGGTGTTCGGTTGACACGCTCCGATGCATTTTCCTGTGGGATATATTAAACTGTGAACTGTTGTCGAACGCCAATCTCTTCTAGATATGATTTTAACTGGCGACTACCAAACTGTACTCCGTTGTTGGTTATTAGAAATTTCGGTATTTCAAATCTGGTGGTACCGATAACCCAGCATGCGCTCTCTGAAAGCGTGTCGGCGAGTCTTCTCTCGAAGAATTTGTCGACGAATACTAATAACATGTTGTGGCCGCGCATCGATCGCGACAACCGTCCAACGAAATCTGCGCACACCGTGGCCCATGGCTTCTCCGGGATGAGCATCAGCATTTCGCCTGCTGGCTTTCTTTGCTCCACTTTATGGCGTTGGCAGGAGACGAAATTTCGGACATACCTGCTCACATCTCGGAACATTCCCGGCCAATAATACTTTCGAGCGATCCGGGCAATAGTTTTTCGTATTCCGAGATTTCCTGCAGCGGCGGCATCGTGACTCTCCTTTAGTACTCACAATCTTTCTGTCCTCCCGACGCAGAGCTTCCACGCCTTATCCTCTTTGACGCTGTATGCGCTAGGTACTACCCGGTATAGGGGCCCGTTTTCAATGGTGTAATCCGGATACTTTTCTGGCTCCCTGATGATCCGTTTTTTCTTCTCTAACCAGTTGCACGGTGAACTCGGTACTACTAGTCCCCTCCATTCTGCTGTGTCCAACGACAATGGCTGCCTAGTGAGAGTGTCAGGTACAACGTTTAGTTTACCTTTGTGATACTGTATGTCAAAATAATATTGCTGCAACTCCAAAGCCCAGCGAGCGATTCTACCGGACGGGTTATCAATATAATTTAGCCAATTTAAGGCCAGGTGAACCGTCATCACCTTAAAATGATAAACCTCCAGGTATGGCATCATATTCCTTACAGCCCAGACCATCGCTAGGCACTCCTTTTCCGTGGCGCCTTAATTCCTTTCCGCTCCTAGCAGGTGGCGGCCTGCATAGGTTATTACCCGTTCGCCATTTTCTAGCACCTGCGTCAGAATAGCGCCCAGACTAATGTCGCTCGCGTCGGTTTGGAGGACAAAAGGGTTGTTGAAATCCGAGCATGCAAGGACTGGGGCTTCAGTTAGTTTTCTTCTCAGCTCGTCGAAGGCGTCCTGTTGCTCTTGACCCCACTGTCAGCGTTCTCCTTTCTTCAAAAGAGAAGAAATCAATCGCCTGTACCAGGATGGAGTACCCAATAACTTTCATAGTAAGCTTGGTCGGAGCTTTTAAGTCGCGTATTGCAGAAAATGTTCAGGATCCGTGCGTATTCCTTCGGGCGTGACCATGTGTCCTAAGTACCTCATTTCCTGTTTGAAGAAGACGCACTAGTTCACTATAAGGTTGGCCTCTCGAAGTCGATGAAAAACGTTATGCAAATGCGTCGTGTATCTCTGCTTGTTCCTGCTAACAACCACTATTTCGTCGAGATAGGCGAAGGCATTCGGTTTAAGGTCTGGGGATATCACGCGGTCGTAGCGGGCGCCGAGTGAAGGCCGAATAACATGACGCGCCATTGGAAAAGCGCTCGACCCGGCACAGTAAAGGCGATGTATTTGCGTCTCCTCTCCTCCATGGGCACCTGCCAGTACCCATTTTTTATGTCGATAGTACTTATAAAATGTGTTTCTCGAAGTCTCTCAAGGATTTGTTGTATCCTCGGCAGTGGATATGCGTCCGGGGTGGACCGTGCATTAATCTGTCGATAATCGACACAAAGCCCACAGTCGCCGTTCTTCTTTTTCACGAGGACCACCCGTGAGCAGAAAGGACTTTTTGTTGGCTCAATACACCATCGAGCGAGCAACTCGTTCACTTCCTTATTAATCACGGCTTGCATTGCCCGATTTCTGGGGTAGTATCTTTGCTTCGGTGGTGTTTTGTCCCTCATTCGGATATGATGGGCCATAATGTCGATACATCCCTTTGCATGTTCGAACTGGGATAATTCCGATTCCAGAAAAACTCTAACGTCTGAACCTTCCATGCATGTAACGGTCATCCAACGATGCTTGTCCTTGTTTTATGGAGCCCTGATTTCCAAGCCTTGCCCTCTGCATGTGATGTTCGTCTTGCTTATCCCTAGAAAATCCATACCCAGAGTGACTGGGTCCATTGCCGTCGGCATTACGTATAGTTCAAAAGAATGTTTTCGATGTCCCAGGGTTATGCTTGCTTTAATGATCTTACGAGGAACTACCGCGGATCCGTCAGCCATTTTGATCTTGCAAGAAATATTCCTGATACGAGTGCATCCCTATAGCTTGTCTGCTAGCCATTTTGTCACGAAAATTCTGATAGCCCCTGTGTCGATCGTGGCACTTACCCTTTTGTGATTTATGAATATGTCAGCTACCAAGTGAGAGCCGTCCTGTCGTATTCCAGTTCTTGAGGGCAGGCCCTGTCCTCCATCAGCGTCTCTTATTACTGCCGATGGTGATTCTCGTTCCCCGATTTCGTGTTACAGTATTCAACCATTTTTATTCCGGATCTACCACGCCTCCAACAGAAGTAGACGACTGGATTTCGACAGCCTCTCGCTAAGTACCTGCCTTGTCCTTGTCCACCATCGTGCGGTGCGTAAGGTGCGGTGCCTCGTTTGCTGGCCTTTTTACGGGGTTTCGTAATGATTCAAAAGAATCGTATTTCCCAGCCAGGGTAGGCTCAGGGTTGTCTGAGGATTTGTTTCAAGGAATTTATTTGCTCTAGGGCCAAAAAATTTCGCCGTTCTGATGTTTATTTGCTTAATTGATTTCCTTTATTTGTTTTGGCGTATAAGTAAGGAAGATACTGTACAAATTGAAATCGAACCTATTACTATCTTACACTAATGGTCGGGATGAGAGCAGGTACCTGAGGGTTGTTACAGCGAAGATTTCTTTATACTGGTCTGAAAGGTTTCCAACGCGTTAGGTACCTTGTGGACTGTACTCCTCGCTATCCTTAAATGCATAAAAATAATACACTATTATCGCGCGGGACTGACTGTGACGCCCACCCGGGTGACGCTTAGCGTGAGAGAGTTGTCTGGGAGACGATAGTGTCTGAGAGAGCATGGTGTCTGCGAAGGGATAGTGTGGGTGAGAGGTTAGTGTCAGAGAGAGGGGAACTGTTGGCAATAATTGTTCTCCGTTTCGAGTATAATAGTTCGCCGATTGGACTAATAGACTCTGTCGGATGTGCACAATGTTTACAGGTGTTAAATACCTCTGTGTGTTTGCCGTCTGGGCTACACATGTTGACTATAACTTCTTTGCTACAGTGTAGGAGAGAGGATAATATTGGAGAGGATAGCGTCAGGGAGAGGAGATCTGTTGGCAATAATTGTTCTCCGATTACAGTATAATGGTTCGCCGACTGGACTAATATTATACTCTGTCGGATGTGCACAATGTTTACAGGTGTTGTCACTCTGTGTGTTCGCCGACTGAACTAGACCCAGGTTGACTGTAACTCCCTTGCTACAGTGTACGAGAGAGGATAGTATTAGAGAGAGGATAGTATCATGGAGAGAAGAACTGTTGACAATAATTGTTCTCCGATTAGAGTATAATGGTCACCGACTGGACCAATATTATACTCTGTCGGATGTGCACAATATTTACATGTGTTAAGTCTCGCTGTGTGTTCGCCCAATGGACTAGACACAGATTGACTATAAATCCCTTGCTACAGTGCAGGAGAGAGGATAGTATTGGAACGAGGGTAGTGTCAGTAAGAGGAGAATTGTTAGAAATAATTGTTCTCCGATTAGAGTGTAATGGCTCGCCGATTGGACTAATATTATACTCTGCCGGATGTGCAAATTGTCTACGGGTGTTAAGTCTCTCCGTGTGTTTGCCGACTGGACTAGCCACAGGTTGACTTTAACTCCCTTGCTACAGTTACCGTTGAGTATAACTCCCTTGCTGCAGTGTAGGAGAGAGGATAGTTTTGGAGAGAGGGTAGTGTCAGGGAGAAGAGAACTATTGGCAGTAACTGTTCTCCGATTGGGGTAAAATGTTTCGCCGACTGGACAAGTATTGTACTCTGCCGGATGTGCACAATGTTTACAGGTGCTAAGTCTCTCTGTGTGCCGACTGGACTGGACACAGGTTGACCTTAACTCCCTTGCTACAGTATACGAGAGAGAATAATTTCGGGAAGGGGATAGGATCTGAGACAGGATGGTGTTTGAGAGGATACCGTTTTAGTGAAGACGATGTTGGAGAGGTTAGTATCGGAGCACTAAAACTGGAATAAAACTTTTACCTATCACGGGCGAGGTTAAACACAAACTGAAGCTCTTAGCATATACTCTTCGGTATATATGCCCTTGTGTAGTCAAACTATAGTTCACCTGCTCTTAACCATACTATTCCTATTGATGCAAAATTTTCTCACAACACATGTGGGGTGGTACCCTTCAAGGGGCCCGCCCACGCCATGCGAAAATAACTACGAAAACTTAATGTTTCAGTTCAATAGTATTACTTTATAATACATATTTAAGGCATATGTTACATATAAAGACGATCTTCCGTCATAGTGATGACCCAATTGGAAATGCGTCATCACAGTGTATAAATGTCCTACGTTCTTTCTGCCATGAACTCTGACTTACGCGTAAATATGACAATTATATCGAGTTATGACGACTTGGATACCTTCTACCATCATCGTTATCATCTTCGTAGCCATCGGTGATGGTTCGATCAGATGTTTTTCCCCCGAGGACCGATGATCCCGGTCAGATTAAGCTTTCATTGGCTGCATATATATATATATATATATATACATATATATATATATATATATATATATATATATATATATATATATATATATATATATATATATATATATATATATATATATATATATATATATATATATATATATATATATATATATATATATATATATATATATATATATATATATATATATATATATATATATATATATATATATATATATATATATATATATATATATATATATATATATATATATATATATATATATATATATATATATATATATATATATATATATATATATATATATATATATATATATATATATATATATATATATATATATATATATATATATATATATATATATATATATATATATATATATATATATATATATATATATATATATATATATATATATATATATATATATATATATATATATATATATATATATATATATATATATATATATATATATATATATATATATATATATATATATATATATATATATATATATATATATATATATATATATATATATATATATATATATATATATATATATATATATATATATATATATATATATATATATATATATATATATATATATATATATATATATATATATATATATATATATATATATATATATATATATATATATATATATATATATATATATATATATATATATATATATATATATATATATATATATATATATATATATATATATATATATATATATATATATATATATATATATATATATATATATATATATAT
>OZ016503.1:12200006-12221873 GCA_963966595.1 Physocephala rufipes
GGTTTTAACCGGACGCCAATTTCGTAGCATAGATCATTGTAATTAACATATATATTGGCCGAGTGGTTCTAACCGGACGCCAATTTCGTAGCATAGAACATTGTAATTAACATATATATTGGCCGAGTGGTTCAAACCGGACGCCAATTTTATATAGTAGATCCTATTGTTAAGATCCTAGATTATAAGAAATGTTTGTAAAGAGGAGAAGAAATGAAAATAAAGTAAAATAAATAAAAACAAGGTATTTTATTTCTGATAAAAAACCCCTGGCGAGACTGAGTTATACCCAGGCTCAGAAACATCGTTACAAATGGCGCCAGAGCAGGGACACTGGAAATTTGGGAAAAAAGTGACACGGAAAATCAACGAGCAATCAAGGTAAAAAAAAATGCAAACAGGACAAGTGAAAGCAAAATAAAAATTAAGCAACGTGAAACAGTGAAAAAAAGTGAACAGTGCGGGAAAATAGAAAATAAAAAAAGCATAATTAAACAATTTAAACGAAAAATCAAATAACTTAATTTGAAACTAAAAAGAAAAAAGAAAATTGAAGTTAATAAAAAAGAATTAATTAAAATAAAATTAATCAAAAGTGTAAAAACACCTAACAAAAAAAATTTTTATTAAAATAAAATTAATCGAAAGTTTAACATCAAGGAAACATAAGGAAACAAAATTTACTACTGGCCACTACTTCGGAAAAATTTTACGTACGTAAATAACAAATAATTGTAAATTACAAATTTAATTTAATTTACAAATAATTGTAAATTAAAATAAAATCGAGGAATTAAAAAAACCACGGAGTTTTGAAATAAAAATAAAATCAAAGGCACTAGGTTTTCAATAAAAATTAAATTAAAATATTATAAAAAAAATTAACGTAATAATAATTGCAATAAAAGGAAGAAACAGAGAAAAAAACGTGTAATTTTTATACGAAAAACATTTAAGTTTTTTAATTAAAAAAAAACGGGAAAAACCAAACTGGACAAGTGAAAGAAAAAACTAAGCAACGTGAAGATAGTGAACAAGAACAGTGAACAGTGAACAAACAAGGAAAACAAAGAATAACAAAAAAAAATTAACATAGTGAAAAAAAAATAACATTAAATAATTTTAACCATAAAAAAAAGAACAAATATAATTTAAAATTTAAAAAAAAAGTTAAGAGGAGTGAATTTAAAATTAAAAAAAAATTTTAATATATTTAAAAAAAACAGGAAAATTTATTAATAAAAACCCCTAATAATAAAAAATATATAATATATATAAAAAAAAGATAAGTGAATTCAAAAAATCTATTAATTCAATACACTGGAAAAAAATATAATATAAAAAAAAAGATAAGTGAATTAAAAAAAACTATTAATTAAAAAAAACTAATAATCTAAATTAAAAAAAAACTAATAATCTAAAGTTAAATCAACATTGAATTCGGGAAAAAAATATATATAGATCATACAAGAAAGAAACAAAGAACAATTCTCGTGAGATAAATTTTCAACATGGGCAAAGGATGGATATACAATGTACCCAAGGAGAATTTGCAGAAGATTTTGGAAGAATTCGGCATAGAATTCACAGCTGGTACCGTCGATGAGTTTCGCAGACTACTATCGGGATTCGTAACGTCGCTGGATTTAACAGACGCAGTGATTGATCGCCTACGTGAATTGGAAAAGCAGTGGAGATGACGTTTTGGTCATGCAGTCACTAATGCGTCATATAAACTACACGGAAGATCAGAAACTTCAGCGAATATACAGAAATCGCCACAGAGACTATTTATTATATATTAAGGGAACCGATTTTACAACATTGGAAGACTTAGTGACCATGGCAGAAGATTTCGAAGGCATTCGTCCGGATTCTGAGCCGCAATGAGCTTTCCAAACTCAACGACGTCAACCACTGGAATCACACAGAATGATATCCACTGAAACCACAACAACTCATCGATCCGACCCACGAACAGCCTGTAGAAGATGTGGCGAAAATGGACATTTCCAACGAGAATGCCGTAACTCTAGAGAAATTTTCTGTTGGGTATGCGGAAAACAAGGAGTTAGAACAATCGAGTGCTGTAAGAAAAATAAGGGAAACACGCAGGGTGTCCAGCAGAGACGAGGACGTTGGACCCATTGAACAGAAGTTTTCCTCGTACCCCACGAAGTGCTTGAACTACAATAAAGACAGAATTTTTGTCAAAGTCGCTTTAGGTAATGAACTTATCACAGCGACTTTAGACACAGGTGCCTCCATGGTGACATGATCGTAGGAAAGAAGGTGAAGGTAGATTGCAAGGCAAAAATGGCGGACGGCACAGTACACGTAGTAAAAGAAGCCATAGAAGTTACTGTACGACTAGGAGCGGCAGTGTGTGAGCTGCAAATTTTAATTTTACCAAATGTCACTGACAGTATTATACTAGGCTTGGATTTCCTGATTAAGATTGGAACATCAATTAGCTGCGGAAGCGAGACCATCACATTGAGAGCACCAACAACTGAAAGTGCTGCATGTTTGACAATACGGATGAAGAATACAGAAGCTACGTCACAAGAACCATCAGAAAATATCAATACATCGAAATCAGCCGTGAAAACTAGAGAAGAGCAAAACTCATCAGAGAAGAGGATCGAGAAATTCCTGGAAGCAGAGCTTAAGAAATTTGAGACACTTACAGGACCGTCCAACATCACAGAACATAAAATCATCATGAAAGACGACAGACCGATAAAGCAGAGATATTACCCGAAAAACCCCGCAATGCAAGAGATAATAAACAAAGAAATATATGAGCTGCTGGAAAAAGGTTGCATCGAGCCTTCACATAGTCCATATAGTGCGCCAATCGTTCTAGTTAGGAAAAAGAATGGTCAATAGCGACTATGTGTTGATTATCGGCAGTTGAACTCACGGTCAGTACCTGACGCATATCCATTGCCTAGGATTCAACACATTTTGGAACGACTACGAGACGCGCAGTACATAAGCACCTTAGATTTGAAAAATGGCTATTGGCAAATTCCCGTAAGCGCAGACAGCAAACAATACACAGCATTCACCGTACCAGGAAGGGGACTTTTTCAGTGGAAAGTCATGCCTTTTGGACTTCACTCTGCACCGGCAACATTCCAAAGGGCACTGGACCAAGTCATCGGACCAGATATGGAACCTCACGCATTTGCATATTTCGACGACATCATTGTAGATGGTTCAACCCTAGAAAAACACATGGAAAACTTGCGAGAAGTATTTCGACGACTAAGAGATGCCAACCTGAAAATTAACAAAGAAAAGTGTGAATTCTTTAAGCAAGACTTGAAGTATCTCGGTCACGTCGTAAGCCACCAGGGCATTCACACCGATCCAGATAAGGTTGCTGCCATCAAGGAACTGGCACCTCCTACAAATGTCAGAGGCGTACGACGATTTCTCGGAACCGCATCGTGGTATCGACGATTTGTGCCAGATTTTGCTAAGCTAGTAGTCCCACTTACCAGGCTTCTAAGAAAAGATAAACGATGGCATTGGAACGAAGAACAACAACAAGCATTCGAAATCTTCAAACTAAAACTAACTGAAGCACCAGTATTAACGTGTCCAGATTTCTCCAAACTTTTCACGCTCCAGACAGACGCAAGTAATCACGGGTTAGGAGCAGTTCTCACGCAGGAAACCGACGAAGGCGAGAAAGTTGTTGCATATGCGAGTCGACACCTTAACAAGGCAGAAATTAACTATTCAGCTACAGAGAAGGAATGTCTCGCAGTCGTATGGGGAATCAGGAAGATGAGACCATACTTAGAAGGCTATAGATTCTGCGTCATAACGGATCACCTCGCACTCAAGTGCTGAATTCATTGGAAAACCCCCTCAGGACGTATAGCAAGATGGGGTTGAGCTTGAGCTGCAGCAATATATGTTCGACGTAAAATATCGAAAAGGCAAATGGAACGTAGTCGCTGATACACTGTCCAGAGAACCCGTGGAAAAATTAAGTAATATCACAGTCGACGGAGAAAAATGCAACTGGACCGAAACCAAGATCACCGAAATCAAGAAGAACCCAGTGAAATATGCTGATTATGTCATAGAGAATGGCCGATTGTATCGACATATTCCAGGGCAGTTGAACGACGAGGATTGTGCGGCATGGAAACTTTGCGTGCCCAAACACTTACGCGCTCGAGTACTTGAAGAGAATCACGATGACCCTAGTGCTGGACATCCAGGAATTAGAAAGACCATTACGAAGATAGCCAACAAATATTATTGGCCAGGAATGTTCAGGGGCATAAGAAAACATGTTCGCTGCTGTAAATCCTGCCAAAAATATAAGCCAGAGCAAAACAAAGCCGCAGGAAGAATGCCTACGCAATTACCAGATGAACCATGGTCCATCGTTTGCGCTGATTTCATTGAACCACTACCTCGAACAAAGCATGGCAATTCAGTGATATTAGTTTTCTTCGATAAGTTCTCTAAGTGGACAGAAATCATACCACTGAGGCAAGCGACCGCCGACAATGTAAAGAAAGCATTCCGTGAAAGAATTTTAGCGAGATATGGAGTTCCAAAAGTCTTTGTCACAGATAATGGCCTCCAGTTTAGAAACAGACCACTTCAAAGATTTCTTCAAAGTATAGGAGTAAGACAACAGTTTACCGCACCTTATACCCCTCAGGAGAACCCAACGGAAAGAGCAAACAGAAACGTAAAAAGAATACTAGCACAAATCATAGACAACAAGCAAACACAGTGGGACGAGTATATCCCGGAAATCTCTCTAGCGATAAACACCATGGCATCCGAGACGACAGGTTTCAGTCCAGCATTTCTTACTCAAGGTCGAGAGCCACGACTTCCAGGATCACTCTTCGATGAAGTCACTATAGGTACCAGATCAGCGCCACAGAATCCCGAATACAAAGGCACCCGGCTTCAAGAGATATTCCAAATCGTGAGACGAAACCTCGAGAGAGCTTCGAAAGACCAGGCCAGACATTACAATCTGCGTCGCAGACAATGGAAACCAGAAGTGGGTACTAAAGTGCTAGCCAAAACCCACTATTTATCGAAAGCAGTGGACAAATTCAACGCCAAGCTAGCTCCAAAGTACGAAGGACCATACCAAATCAAGAAGTACATTTCACCAGTCATCGTTCAGCTCAACACACCAGGAAATAACAACACTCGCACGGCCCACATTAGAGACCTTAAGGAATTCCAGGAAAACTTTGAGGAACTGTATACGAAATCTACCGACAGACAAGACGAAACACAGTAGTTTGCCTTTTATGTGTTGTATCAGTTGTAGATCGTGTTGTCCACTATAACGATTATCTTGAAGATTCCAATTATACTTTCCGTTTTTAGATCTTACGTAAAGTAAATGCAGTCAACCATGTCAACAACAAACAACAGCGAAACCTATTTTGACCGTCTCGACGGTGAACTGAAGGTATATGGACCCAAGTCCAATAACACCGAGGTAAACCAGCTCGGACGCGTCCGAACGTTTAGCGACCAGTTGTCGATGTTGCCCTCGTCCAGTGGGGCGTCCGGTGGCATCGACGAGAAGGAGCCCATCGTCCAGTATTCCATGAGACGAGGTGGTCTGTCTATCTATTTAGACGATTACAGGCGGCTAGCAGCCGGTAGATGGCTGAATGACAAGATAATAGAGTTCTGGACCAATTACGTGCTGACCACGAAATTTTCGGACGACGCCAGTAAAAACATACACATTTTTAACACTTTTTTTCTACAATAAAATTGGAGCCCAGAGTGGCACAGCAAAGGAGCGACATACGTCCGTGAGCCGGTGGACAAGGAAGGTAGATATTTTTACCAAAGACTACATTTTGATTCCAGTAAATCAAAAAAATCACTGGTTCCTGATGGTGGCCTCATTCGTGGGTCTTAACGGACCAATGATGATGGAGAAGCCCAATAGCCTAAACAAATGGGGGGCGAAAGTGCCCTGTATTTTACAATTTGACTCCCTCAGCCCAGGACCACGCGTTTCAGTAGCACAATCCATCCGAGAGTACCTCGCAGAGGAGTACAAATTTCGCAGGCCCAACGATGCACCTCGGACCTTCAGTGAAAGCGACCTACCACTGGTAGTACCTCAGGTCCCTCAACAAGCGAACGGCACTGATTGTGGTGTATTCCTCTTGATGTACGCCGAGGAGTTCCTTGTGCCACCGTTGCAGGATTACCGGAAAGAACAAATTGAGCTTACGAAGTGGTTCCCTACGGATGCGATCAGCAAGAAGAGGAGGGAGGTAGCAGACGTCATTCGAAGGCTAACCGTAGAACAGAGTGGAGGCCGACGGAAAATACCTCTCTTGAGATTTGAAGATAACCCACCACCAAAGGTTGAAGATAACCCGCCACCAAAACGAGTTTGTAGCCCAAGTCCGGAACCGGAAACAGTCGGGGTGGTGTACCAGAAGTACTTCGACCCAGTCACGGAAACATTTTATGACGATTTATGCGCCGAGGTCGACAGTCACAATCTCCCATCCGACAAAGACACACCAGCGCAAGAAATTCCCTCTAAAGCCCCACAGACGGAGGCCAAGACCAACAACATGTGGATGTTTGACGACCTTAAGGATCTTGAGGGGCCGAAGAGTTCTGTACTTGAAGAAAATGTCCTCCAAAGCATTCAAGAGACATACTCAAACTTATTCGAACGTGACAGGAAGAACAAGAGACTGAAGTTCCGATGTGGAGAGTAGCGGGTTACCCTAACGCCTACGCAAATAACGGTACTACTTACACCGGAAAGAAAGGGGGGTGTAAAGAAACTATTCTTTACATATTTAAAAAAAACACCGAGGGTGTAGAACACGACCTACACCCCAACCGAGCCGGTCTTTACTTACTCGTAAACTAAAGACTCGGTGATCTGAGTTGAGCGGTCCCAACTCGGGTGGAACTAATTCGACGTTTGCGTCCCACAAAGCAAGGCACTGGAAATGTCCCGTAAAATCAGGCGATCATTTATGAAGAAAAGAAAAGAGAACAAAATGGTACAGTGGGGGCAAATAGAAATGAACCCAAAATAAAAAAAACATTGAAACACTATTTACGAAACAACAATTTAAAAACGTTTGTTTTAAAAATGCAACAACAAATAAACAACAACTAGGCAACAACAAATAATCAACAATAATATATATATATATATATATATATATATATATATATATATATATATATATATATATATATATATATATATATATATATATATATATATATATATATATATATATATATATATATATATATATATATATATATATATATATATATATATATATATATATATATATATATATATATATATATATATATATATATATATATATATATATATATATATATATATATATATATATATATATATATATATATATATATATATATATATATATATATATATATATATATATATATATATATATATATATATATATATATATATATATATATATATATATATATATATATATATATATATATATATATATATATATATATATATATATATATATATATATATATATATATATATATATATATATATATATATATATATATATATATATATATATATATATATATATATATATATATATATATATATATATATATATATATATATATATATATATATATATATATATATATATATATATATATATATATATATATATATATATATATATATATATATATATATATATATATATATATATATATATATATATATATATATATATATATATATATATATATATATATATATATATATATATATATATATATATATATATATATATATATATATATATATATATATATATATATATATATATATATATATATATATATATATATATATATATATATATATATATATATATATATATATATATATATATATATATATATATATATATATATATATATATATATATATATATATATATATATATATATATATATATATATATATATATATATATATATATATATATATATATATATATATATATATATATATATATATATATATATATATATATATATATATATATATATATATATATATATATATATATATATATATATATATATATATATATATATATATATATATATATATATATATATATATATATATATATATATATATATATATATATATATATATATATATATATATATATATATATATATATATATATATATATATATATATATATATATATATATATATATATATATATATATATATATATATATATATATATATATATATATATATATATATATATATATATATATATATATATATATATATATATATATATATATATATATATATATATATATATATATATATATATATATATATATATATATATATATATATATATATATATATATATATATATATATATATATATATATATATATATATATATATATATATATATATATATATATATATATATATATATATATATATATATATATATATATATATATATATATATATATATATATATATATATATATATATATATATATATATATATATATATATATATATATATATATATATATATATATATATATATATATATATATATATATATATATATATATATATATATATATATATATATATATATATATATATATATATATATATATATATATATATATATATATATATATATATATATATATATATATATATATATATATATATATATATATATATATATATATATATATATATATATATATATATATATATATATATATATATATATTTCCAAGGCAACTTTTATGAACTAGAAATGAAACCACAGCAACCATCAGCAATTGTTGCACTATTTAATGGAATTGATTTTTCTTTGCTAGTAGCAACTCGATTGTTCTAAGTTTTCTATGGTTTCTTTTCCGATGATTCGTAGGTCTACTAAAGCCGAACTTTTGGCAATTATATTTGAGAAAAATCAATTCTGTAAAACTAAAAAAATCAACTGAATTTAGTAGAAAAGTAATTATAGCATTTAAGCATCAGCTTGAGGATGTCTGGTGTTTTCAATAACAATTACTGCTCAATATAATTAAACTTATTAGTTATAGATTATCGCGAAACAAAAATTGCGATTAAATATTATGGGATTCCTTGTATAATAAAAAAATTTTTTATTCGAATATATTCTTTTCGATGTAATCAGTTCGATTTTGTTCAGGTTTTTATATGCTTTCGGAAAAGAGCATTTAATTGGCTTTCGTGTTATTGTTACTGTTTTTGTTGCAGTTATTACTATACATGACCATAATTTTTAAATCTTTTGTAGTGGGCATTGAGATCATTGCCGGCTATAATCATACCATATGAATCATTGGTAGGAAATATTTTTAATACTGCCTCTGCAAATTAAAATATTAATTATTATTCTGTTTTAATTTAATTAATTAAATTAAAACAGAAGAAGAATAATAAAGTTTCGACCACGACTACGCTCGTGATATAAATTTATAGCCTGTTCCTAATAATAAATTGGCAGTGTCTATTAATACCAATTAAACAGAACATTAAAATTCCCTTATCTTGCTTAATTTAGAACTACTAATTGATCTTGAATACAACCCTTGTCGAAAAAGCCTACACATGATTGTTAACTCCCATTTTTGCAGAGCAATAATATCTAATACCAACATCTCAACTATAAAATTCCAACTTGGAAACTTGTATAGAAAATGAGAAGTAGGCCATTAAATTTGTATAAAAAGTAGGCGTGACATTGGTCCGATTTACACCATTTTCAATCCCAAATAGCCTATGATAGCAATGAATATTCGTGCCAAATGTCATGTCGATAGCGTCCTCTCTTCAATTGCAATCGTGATTTCCACAGACAGGCATACGTACAGACAGATAGACGGGCGGAAATGGTGAAATCGACTCCAGAGGTTATTTTAATCAGGAATATATATACTTTCTTAGGAATATATATACTAATGCGTTACAAACGGAACCGTAAGGTTAATATACCTCTTATCCCCTTAAGTTTTGGGCAGGATACTTTGGAATAACTAATCGGGCAGGAAAGGCTCACATCCTTTGAGCCTTATTTTTGAGGGTGTGTAACAATTTCGTGAAATTTCAGTATAATAAACATTCTATTAAAATCGACGTAACATTTATTACGATCAGGTTAAAAGTAACTACTAGAACAGCAAAGGAAATAACTTCTACGTTGAAAACATCGTACAACGTCTACAAAACGGTTCTATCATTTAAAACAATAAACATTGGTGAGCAAATAATAAATAGATAAAAATTGATTCCGAGATTTTTCAAATTAAATTGTTGTTATATCATGTGATAAACATTGAACGAATAAATGACTAAGCGAATGAATATATGACCTTGGTATAGTTCTAAATTGTTTTAATAAGTCAGCAATGAAACCGGAACAACAACAACACAAAAAGCAACAAAGATGATAAAGAACAATACGCAATACAATAAGTTGGTAAAAACGAACTAAATCAATTTCCATTCATACAAACCAAGTCTATGGTGATTGTTAATATATTTCGTAAATGAGTAGGTGTGAGCAAATATTTATTTCAGTGTATTGCACGTACGTTAAGCGTTCTTATTGAACTAGTAATAATTTGTTTTAATAAAATAGATTAAAATCAGCTTTTGGCATTGTTCACATATCTTTTTATATTTCTTAACCTTGATCCATTGACATTGACGAGGAGGGGAAAGAAAGAAAAAGCATATTATGACATAAAGCATATTATCATATAATTTAATCTCTGTCTTAAAGCAAGACCATGATTCCATTGATTTTCTATTGATTTCACTGATTTTAATTTATACCTGAATAATCTAAATCTTTGGATTTCAGTTGAAAATTATCGTACTTAATGTGAACACTTTGAGATAAGCGAAAAGACAATGAGGATGCTTACGTCATTCAATTCTGACATTTTTGTTGCTTTCGTCCTTATTTTGATGTACATAGTAGAAATGTACCGAGAGCATGGATTTGAATGGAGCTATTCAATTCAATGAAATGTTTGTGAAAAATTACTTGTATCATGTCAAGAAATCTTTTATAAAATTTAATTTGTACGCCAGAAAAAACACCAAACAATTTCTTTGTGCTCTTTCAGCGTTGCCCAGACATAGGTTGTGATACTTCTGTATTTGTTCCATGTGAAAGTGTGTAAGATGACGTTGCAACATGCGTGTGAGTTTGCTAAATTCCACTTCTCGTTTATAAATAATAAGCAAAACCGTAACAAAATCCGTATAAAAAAGTAAAATCCTTGGAAAGAGATTCTAGGTTTAAGCCTCTGTCCCGGTCTCCTGGTAGTGATTAATCATTCCAATTTAAAAGAATGGTTTCATATGCTACACATTGTTGATTTGTCATGACAAACGATGTTTGAACTCGTTTTCGAAAGCAATGCAGAAATAACATACACGTGATCAATCATAAGTTAGAGACAGACGTATAAAATAAGATGCAGATGGACACACAGGCAAATACGCCAGCACATAAATGATTACAAGGAACAGCATTGACAATAATGAGACCAATGAGAAGCGAAGTGAAGGAAACAGGAGAGGGAGGTTAACTTCGGCATGGATGCAATTTATACACTCTACACTTATAAAACCTACACTTACAAAAACCTCATAAATATAACCCACACCTGAAAGGCTCATTAGTATTAGTATTAGTAGTAGTAGGTAGATACAATTTCACTTCTCGATTGTTCATTTGTTGTTCTTACATTAAGTACCGCGATAAATTTTTCTAATCGATTTCTGCTGAAATGATTTGTTTAATTTTGTTATGTATCCCACTGCTGCAACGCTAACTTCAAAAATAGCACGTAAAGTAATGTAGTTGTAATCAATACTTGAGAGTCTTTAGGGAACTGGGCTAAATTTAGTAGAGTTGATCCGAAACTGGACTGAACTGTATTCAATGCAGCCAAATGGAATTGTATTAAATTTAAACTGCCATAATTATTTCGTTCTGTGCTCTTAATGTTTTTTAAATGTTTTAAAAACATCAAATTATGTTTCAAAATCATGAAAATGATAAAACTCTTAATTAATCAATAAAAAGATGAAACAATTTTTCACCCAAGATAATAACTTCTTCAAAATAATTAATGGGGTTAATTTTGTATAATTTTTAACTCGGTTATTGATACGAATGTGTTCGTTTTAATTATAGCAGACGCCCACTATCTAGTGGAGCTGTACATACAGAGTGACCTTACTCGCATAAGCGTATTTCAGACACTCGCTCAATTTATCAGTCAATCAACTTACTTTACCGTCGTTTTGTCGAGCCTATCTATTAATAAACGAAAAGTAATTTAAAACATGTCAGAATAAAAAATTGCAGCCCTTACTCCGGATTTGCGTGTGGCATGCAGCCAACTCGCTAGCCAAGTCATCAATGCGTCGTATCTGATTTTTATTCTCAATTTTTTTAGCATTTTTTCTTTGTTTATTTGTTTGTCTATTTGTTTGCAGTTGGTCGGAATTTCCTATTTTTATATGTTAAATATGGCATCGTTGTTGTTGTTCGATTTGCTATTTGTTAGTTAATAAGTCAACATATGCTCTCCACTCCCTTCGACATATTAGTACACACACGTCCGCTTCGTTACGCCACCGTGACCAACATGATGTTATTATGTATAACATGTCATTGCGAAGGCGCGCTTCTAAGTAGACCACAAAACTAAAGATGTTGCGAAATTTAACAATTGGCAAGACGAGAAAAAGCAATAAAATGCTGTGTGCACGGCAACGGAAAACTCACTCATTCAGTCACTCACACATTGCAAAACTAAGAATTAACTCAAGGCAATTCAGTTTATGTTTTTCAATGAGTTTGGGGAAATAACAAACAAAGAAAAAATACATTTGAATTAAGTGATACATTTTGCATGAAGCAAAAACATAAAAGTGAATTAGTTTGTAATCGTCTTGAATTGTAAACAATATGTAGTCGAACGCTGTCCAAAAAGTATTCGATTTGATAAAACGTAGGTGAACATTTTAACCCTCAATTAATCTGAATAAGAGTAATAAATGGTAAAAAATTTTGAATAGAATAGCTTTGGATCTAATAACCATTTAGGAAAGGAGAGTAGGGCCAAATTTTTTCGATTGGGGTTGGAGGTTAAACTGAATTGATGGTAATACAAATCATAAAATATATTACGTCCAAAACAGTGTGTTATGAATATTCTAAAAAGTGTTCTTTTCGTTTTTATTTCTAATTTGGGGGTGCAACAAATTATACACCTTTACATAGATGGACTACATTTACAATGTGTAGATGTAATGGTTATGAGTACTAAATAGTTGTATACAAATCGCTTTACTTTAGGTGTAGAAAATGTTATTTTAGCAAATAATATATTGCTCACTTCGGATGATTAGGAAGCTTTAATTTAGTATCTACATCACCACCAGCGCTACATTAATATGGCGCAATGTTTATCGTTAAAGAATTAAATTCAACAGTTATAACACAGTAAATAAATTTACTACCTAATGCAGCGAAACGCGAAATTTAAAATGTCTTATACAGTAATTTATAGGTCTGCATCATTAAAAGTTGTTCATTATTAAGGAAAGAAATTAAGACAATTAATGTTTGTTATAAATTAATTTAAGCAATTATTTTTTATTATTTATTATACGAGGCTAAAAGTTCTGATTCTGGTAGTGGAAGAAAAAGGAGCTGCGATAGATAACTTGTAACAATTAAAAATAACTTTACACATCACCTAATGTAAGAAATGACTGAATATTATTTGGATCAAGAAGACTTTAAGCTAAATTTTAATATCTTTGATATCGGATTGAAGTTCTCAGTAGTTCCACCACTCTTCAGTGCTACGAGAGGCTATGCACTGTGAAATACGTTACGTATCTGGTTACGTAGTGCAACTTTTGGTACAGTATGTTCTGAAGTCAATTTCAGCATTAAAATAAATGCAACTATTCTTCAATATTACAAATGTTTCCAAGATCTGCACTTCTTATTTGCAGTTGTTCTTCACTGGAAAAAATATGAACCTGATGCTTTCACTTTTTCTCTCTTTTCTTCTTTCATCTCCAAAATTGTGCTCGCCATCAGCCTAAATTATCATCATTGGCGATATCCGGGAACTTTTCCCATATCATGTTTATCATTTCAAAAGCAAATTTCCATTCATTGCGAAATGCGCTCAATTTCGAACTTCAGTTAGGAAAATGATTTATCATTCATTGCATTCAAATAATTGGTTGCGTTATTTTTGTGAGAGTTAAATTTTATTATGGCGTTTTAATTAATGGCATTTTGTATTTTAACAGCAGTCTTCCGGCAAGAAGGCTTTATTGTTGATTCGAGGATTTTGAACCTATTTAATTCACAGGCAAAGGGGTAAACAAATTCCTTTCAATCAATGAATAGGGGAAGCAACTCCTTTTTCGAGGTCATTCCGACGTGAAAGGACACTAAGCCGCACAGGGCCTATAGATCTACAGGAGAGTGGACGTGCTAAACTGAATTTGGCAGCAATACACAGTCCACAACATTGACATCAAATTATCTGTCTTGTTTAGAAATAAGAGGTTTATAGAAATAAAATACTCCAACGTGAGTAAATATCGTGAGTAAATTCGAGAAGAAATACATAATATATTGGGGTCTTTTCGGTCAACTCAGTTTACTTCTTTGTGGTATTCTTACGAAGTAAAATTATTGCTGTTGTGGCTTTTGTTATTTATTTTGTTAAAATCGTCCCCTAGCTTTTGTTGTAAATAAAACCCGAGCAAGCATTTGTGCAAGCAAATTATTTTAATTGTTCATAAAACTCTTTTAAATAGGTTTTTTAATTTAGCGTGAAATTAGCTGTTACTCCTGCTCAGTATTCTGTTATTTAATATATTAAAATATTATTTTCAGTTTCGCACTTCATTGATTGGTAAAATATTAACTTATTTAATTGCAAGAATTCAACGAAAACCAAAACTTTTAATGTATCATCATAGTCATAATAAATTTCTTAATTCATAGAATGAAGTCTATGTTATATAATTTCGTGACAAATATCTGCCATATGATATTAACAACTAAAAACCAATCGCTAACACCATCTACATAAGTGTTTCTAAACAATACACGATCTAGTAAAAGACAATATTGTGCTATTGCCGTTCTTTTTTCAACTCAAGCAAACCTTTAAGCATCATTTTAGCATTATGTTCCTGCGAGTCAAATTACTGTAATGGTAATTAAAATTTATCCTAATGTTAATGGTAAAAGTAAAAAAAACAAAAAGTATTAATAATTAATGGCAAACCAAACTGAAATATTAATGAATTGAAAGACTGAAATCGCTATGATTTAATGTTACCGTTAAAGTCATTAATCGTTGAAATCGCAAAAAATTAGAATGAAACGCTTGGATGTATTTGCAAGACCGATAAAGCTATCAATACTGAAATCAATGAAGCAATCAATCAAGTCAAAATAATTTGAACATTATTGGAAAAAATTTTAACCTAAACAACTAAAAATAAATGCAGTTATTTCAAAGTTTTTCAAAATTTCTTGTTTATTTCATTCTGCTTTATAGAGTATCTGTTACGGTGATCCATATTAAATAATTACTAATTTTTTCATTAAACAGGTGACAGACAGACAGACAGGTGATCAAACAGACGGATATCGCTAAATCGAATGAGCAGGTGATCCTGACAGAAAATACATATAAAAATACATACTATTCTGTACTGCTCACGGCTTCTCTAATATGTTGCAACGTGGGCACAAGGTGGACGTACCCGATTCTTTCGCATGTGGGGTACAAAAATAACGCTGGAAGACTGAGTGAAATGAAAAAATTGTGGCACAAAACTTAAAAATTTTTGACATAATTCCACATTTTTCAAGCTTTATGGTAAGTACCCTCATGATATCACTACAAACAATACTAAATACTACCCGCATACAACACCAATACTTCTAGCAACAATAACGATTATGTTATTTATCCAAAAGAATAACTATCTAAATAAAAAATTCCCAAAAATAAAGGCATCCTTTTTATATACCAGACCCAAAGGATATACTCACTATCTGTACCCGTTTGTAACGCATTAAAGGAGTCACGGACAGTAAATGTTAGTATATATATTCCTATTCAGAATCAGCTCTTAAGTCGATTTAGCGATATCGGTCTGCCCGCCTGTTTGTGTGCCTGTGTGTCTCTGTATGTGCATCTGTGTGGCATGCCTGGGAAAATCACGATTATAGCCGAATGGAGAGGGATATCGACGCGAAATTTGACACGAATATTCTCAGTGATAATAGTTTGTTTTGGATTGAAAATTGGCGTCATCGGTTCAGCGCCACGCTTACTTTTCATGAAAAATATTACTCCTTTAGACAAATATTTATAATTCTCTAGAGCAGCTAAAAACTGATTTTATTGGAAGTTGTATGAAATTGTATTGGGAATTAGCTAGAAATTATCTCCCAAAAGAGAGCCCTATCCACTTTCAGGGAACAACAATAATGTTTAACCGATGAGAACATGGTGGCAAAGAAAATTGGCTATTTCCACGCCTAATTTCAGATAAAAACTTGATGGCTTCATCAGATTTTGGGAGCGTAGTTTTGAAGACATCATTTCATAACACTGCCCACTGTTAATTAGAGCCCAACATAAATTTATGTTATGGATGTAGGGTATGTATGCTTTGGTAAGACCGAAGGTAGCGTTCTTATCTACATTCGCTTTCAAGATCTAAGGATCCAATAATTAAATAGAGAAGTTTGACTTTGATTGTACTCCGATTGTTTCGTGAAAGAAAGCCGCCAATTTAACTCCAGGGGCGTTACTTGTAATCTTGTTAAGTTTCACTAAGAAATTTCGTTGTCTTATTTGTAAGTTAACATTTTGTTGGCAGTATAGTGATGATTATTCTAATGTTTTTCAATTATGCGCCAATTGTTTGCTAATTGATTCTAGATTGCTTGTTGTTATTCTTTCTTTTGCCTGTTTTGTTCACATTGTTATTTCACGATTTATTTACTTTTCCTAGATATACTTTTACATCATTCTGTAGAAGTTACGACGATGGCTTACTACTTCATTCTTAAATCGACTGTATAGAAGCAATAGTAGCAGTGGCTGACGCAGATTTAGAGGAAAATGTTGATGTCCATCCTGATGTAATTGTATTTGCAACATCGTTAACCAACTTGTTTGAAATGGTTCGCTAATTTCTGCTAATTAATCATTGGATCACTGGAGAGAAAATCATAACTATGCATGATTTTCTGGCCCAATCCAGTATTTCAAAATATCACTGCAAGCGTAGCAACAACAGAACTAACAAAGAGTGATAGCTATCCTAAAAATCAGAAATAATGAAAGTAAATGTAGCGAGTTGAGGCTGATGTGCGCGTAATAAATCTACCAATAAAGATGTTGTAAATACTAACGTATAAGCATGAGTATGAATATGCGTATGATTCAAAGGATTCATCCGGTTGGAATAAAAATAGCGAAATGAAAGAATAAGAAAAGGCTAAAGGAAGAATGAGATATTAATTCATAGACAAAGGATAATCTCCAGGCTAGTTTGGCAAGCTTATTTCCCAACGAACATAAATTAAAACCTGAGGCAAAAGTACAAAAACAACATTGACAACAAAAGCAAGAACATCATGAACAATAACAACAAAAACAATGATCTCTAAAACAGCAACACGACAGTAATAGTAACAACGATAGCAACATTAATTCATAAGACATAAAAGTAAAAAAATGAGTTTTTATTTCATGAATTATGTTAAAAAGACGTGAAATGAAGCAACATATTGCAATTCCTGATGTTGATGTTGTTGTTGCTGCAGTATTTTTTATCATTCCAATTTTGCTGGTGTACCATCTTTTGGCGTCATTATCAACGAGAGAATGGCCAAAACTATTTAAACATTAATCGTTTGACACTCAGTGGATGGATATTGGATTGGATTGAATTGTTTGTAGTCAGTCAGTTAACTTCTTTCATCGTCTGTGTCCTCACCAAAGTCGCACATTAATCATTCGCCCCTTAATTTACCAGTTGGGCCTGGAAGTACCTGGTTGTAAATGGCAACAACAATAGAAACAACAACCGTACTAACGATTAAAGCCAATAGTACTTACACGGTTAAAAATTTGACTTTTGATTGAATGTTTAACAAATTGTTACTGAACTTGACTGGCCAATGGTTGAAGGTTTTCACCAACCCTCAACGAAAGCGACGAATTAAGAATGTCCAATTTTTTAAGACAAAATTAACTCTCCATACATAATAAAAATGATCAACTCTGCGACTGAAACAAGTTTTTTCAAACAATTTGTTGGATATTCAATCAAAGGTGAAATTTTAAGAGATATTTCGAACGGTGTATCGGTTTTACTTAATCGTTAGTAAATTGACTTTAATTGTTAGTATTTTTGTTGTTGTTGTCGTTTACTTTACTTGACTTTTGCATTTAACATTATTTTAAAGAGATTGAGACGTAATGCCATAAAGGAACTTGAAAATTTCATCCATGGAAGTTTAACTAAAGTCTTTAGTAGTGCATAACAAAAACAGTAACGCCAACTACGCGGTGATCACCGAAGCAATTATCATTAATTTTTAACCAAGAGTAATGAACACATCAAAATCGATTGCTATTGTTGTTACTGCCCTTTTTGTTGTAATGAATTGTTGTGTCTGCTGCTCTCAATGTTGTTGTTGATGGTGCAAATCTGTGCTTTGCTTAACGACACAATTTAATTTGTTGCAAACGAATAGTAAGAACAATAATAATAACAGTAACAACATATATAACATTGAAAAAAACAATTAGATACATATAACGACTATAGCATGGCGGAATTGATAAAATGCGCGTAATTAATTGAGCTGCTCTTCTTGCGATAATATAGCAATCGCAATCGTTGGTTCGCTCTCATTCGTTTGGTCTATTGTTGGTGAATACTTTAAACGTTAATCGTATTTATTAATTCCTCATAATTTTCTCAATTTATTTGGAGTGATTTAAAAGTCGTTTAATATTTTCTGATTTTGTTGTTGTGGTTTGAGTTCACGCCACTAATAAAAATTTTTCTGTGAAGCAATGCATCAATGCATTAATAAAAGGGTAAATACATGAATTCGAAATTGATGTTTCAATTCTAAATTGAAATTTATAATAAAAATTAATGTAGGAGAATTATAATAATAAATTCGAAAATTTATTTAAATAAAAAACAATAATAAGAAGTGAATTAGTGGGTGCAGTAATAATTCCATATAGCTTATAAGGCTTCAGGTTGAATCTAGTTAGAGCGACATCATTTTGATAATATAATACTACAAATATTTAACAGAGCTCTAGAATCTTGCACAATTTCAACAGCTGCAGGAAGGCAATAAGGGTCAATAACGTAAATTCACCACTATCATTGAAAACCGCTGAAAGACCAAAAATGAAAGAAGCAACCCAAATCGAGAACAATCGACTCAAACGGCAAAACTATTCATTACTTCCTACGAAACGAAACCGCAGTTATTTATTTGATTATGCTTCGCTAATTTTTTTCTTCAGGTTCTTGATTGTTAGCCATTCTGCTTTTTCTCTTCCTCGTCTTATTTGTGTTGCTTAGATAATACTTTTTGATGAGCCAGACAATGCTACTGACATCACTTTTGACCTTGACAAACATCTTACACTTCAGTGCTTTAATAGATCAAATGCCTTTGTTGTTCTTTTTTGATATGGTCGAAATCAGAAACAGTGAAAACAAGATCAACAACCGTACAATTTAAGCACTTTGAGCAGTTATAATAACTAGAGCCAAATATAATTCGACTCTTTTTCTATTAAATTCTTAGTTTTCCCAACCATATTCCTTACTTATTCTCTTTTGAAAGTTTATTTCATATTTTTCTTATTATATTTTGTTAATCGAGAGTGAAAACGCAGTCGTTTTAATGGAACTCGTTCTCGGTTTTAACCTTAAAGCTTTTAGAGCAGAACCAAATAACTGCCAAATGAATAAAATTAAAGGGTTTCCCAATAAGAGCGGATCAATTTTGAAATGAAATAAAACGAGCTGCGTGCGAGGCATTAACGAAGTTTTTCTTTTTATTTGAAAGGCCCATTTATGCCGTTATGTGCGCAATATGAGATCCGATCCGAGAGGTCCAATTTTCAATGACTCTGCCGCATAGATCCGGCAGAATTTTGGCAATGACCTGGGAAATGTTGACTTTAAGGGCATCGGTCGATTGCGGTTTATTCGCATAAACTTGCGACTTCAGAAAACCCCGCAAGAAAAAGTCTAGCGGGGTCAAATTGCATGTTCTTTGTGGCCAATCCGCGTCACCTCCGCGAGTGATAACCATACTCTCAAATCGTTCACGCAGAATGTCCAGCTGCGTGGCTCGTAGCGCCGTTCTACTGGAACATTTCGCCTACGTCCATATCGCTAAATGTTGGCCAAAAGAAATTGGTTATCATCGATCTGTAGCGCTCGTTTCCCCGTTGACGTTGACATGTTGACATGACATTGCCACCTGCTGAACCTCATTTGAGTTGACGTAGTCCAATATACGGCAATTATGGTTGTTAAAATAGCCATTCATCCAAAATTTCGCCAAGTCGCTAAAGATGATTTTTCGGCCAAAATTGGGCCGAAAAATTTTGATAATAAAATTTTATCATTTTGACGTGTTGCTCAATAGCGTAGCTTCCCATGGCATTACTGAGTGAATTACAAACACCAAATTTACCAGACGCCAGCTGAACAAATCAGTCTGACTGCTACAGACTGTCAACATCGACCCCCTTTTATTGGAAAACCATTTAATAATACAAAGGCAACAAACTGAAAACTTAAGTGCAATAAAAAAGTAAGTACAATAAAAACGTAAAAAATATAGGATAATATTTTTTAATATTTCGCCATAAGGGAGGGCACATAATCATTAAGAATAATGCCAAATCAGAAGTACGATGCAGTAAAAATCAAATGAAGCTGGTACACGTAAATATTCTACGCGGCATTTCCAAGTAGTAATTGTTATATGTGTGTAACAATTAACACTATTCACTTCGTTTCACTTTGGGAGGGTTTTTTAGGATGTTAGTTCCGGATTTTTTGAATTAACTAATTTTATATATGAACTCTCTTCTTCCATCTCCATATATATATATATATATATATATATATATATATATATATATATATATATATATATATATATATATATATATATATATATATATATATATATATATATATATATATATATATATATATATATATATATATATATATATATATATAATATATATATATATATATATATATATATATATATATATATATATATATATATATATATATATATATATATATATATATATATATATATTATATATATATATATATATATATATAATAGTATATATATATATATATATATATATATATATATATATATAATATATATAATATATATATATATATATATATATATATATATATATATATATATATATATATATATATATATATATATATATATATATATATATATATATATATATATATATATATATATATATATATATATATATATATATATATATATATATATATATATATATATATATATATATATATATATATATATATATATATATATATAT
>OZ016503.1:12224573-12329573 GCA_963966595.1 Physocephala rufipes
CATAACCAATTATTGTGGGTAGGACAAGACTGCAGCGCCGTCATGCTAGAAAAGCGGCTCGGGAAAGGAAATATTTGAGGGACCACTATAATGTCTTTCAGATGCCTGAACATGAGTGTGTATTATTATTATACCTCTAGACATATAATACTACTATACCTCACCAATATTAACTGTTCTGTAGATTTATTTGCAACTTTCGCAATGGACAAACATTGTTTCAAAAATCATTTGTACGAAGTATCTCCGTTCATTCCGTCCTCATAGAGCACAGCGGTTCCAGTTGTTGTAAAAATGCCACGTTCTTGCGATTTATATCAACCGGGAGCTAGCAAGGTTTGGGGAACGAGGTTGCAGGTTCCATTTGCCAAGAGGAGGTGTGTCTAATAATTGCACAATTACTCAACATCTTCGAGCGTCATATATGTCCTAAATATATCCGATTCGAAATGCCAGAGCAGGAAGAGGTCAACATGAAGCGGGAGTTTTATGTAAACTTTGAACTACCCGGTGTTATTGAATGCATGGACGGAACACATGTAAAAATAAGGGCGCCGCCGGCTGCTCAGCGACATTTGTATTACAAGCGAAAGGGCTTTTATAGCTTGAATGCAATAATTGTAAGTATTGTGTGTATACAATTTCAGAAATATGAATAAGCAAAACGATACCAAATTCCAGCTATGTGATTTCGTCATGGTTATAGGATATGTGGATGCATGCGGAGAGGGGGAACGCACGACTCATATATGTGGCGGACGAGCACGGCTGATAACATCTTAAAGTCCGCTTACATAAGTGGTAAGCGGAATACGTGGTTGCTGGGTAATGTATTTCACAATTTTATATATCATTAAACTAATAAGCTTTGGAGATTCAGGATATATTCAGGATATCAATTGTTACCGTATTTACTGACACCGTATTGCCAACCGCAGAGCCGTGCAGCTGTTAATTTCAACAGCAAGCTATACAAAGCCTGAAATATCATCGAGAGGTGTTTTGGTATTTTGAAGAACAGGTTCCGGTCAATAATCAATGATAGAGGGCTGCATTACTCCCCGATAAAATATACCCAAATTGTGAACACGTGTTATGCTCTGCACAATATATGCATATATAGGAGAAACAACTGGGAGTACGTCGATGAAATGTACTCAGAAACGTCGGAACACACTTTCAACGGCGAATAAGAGATTACATCAGCATCCGCTGCTGATATTAGGGATGAGCTGGCGCAGGCAATTTTATAAAAAATCTGGGGTTTTCTTGCGTTGTAGAGATTATGTTGTCGAATACCGTATTCATTATAAACACTTTGTAAGTAGTGTACCTTTGTTATGACATATTTGATGTGGAAAAATATATCTGAAAAAAATTATGCTGATTCTAACATTGTAAAACATTGTTGAACAATTACAAAGTGAAATAAAATAAAAATCCCCATTACAATTACAATTCATAAATTGCTTTTAATATTTCCTAGAAATTGCAGATTCTTAGTAGTATTATGTATTTCATTAAAAACACAAACATTTTGTTTCTGATATTTAATAAATATAAAATATCAAAATGAAAAAAACTTCTGTTATACATCCTTAATCACAACTATTACAAAATGAAAAAAAACTCCAGTTTTATAGCAGACATGACAATTCGAAGTTAATGAAACAGGGATGCTAGATCGTTAGCGGCTCCCCTATGTTCTGCTGTTAATAGCGGCTCCCCTATGTTCACCAACGTATCTGCGATGCGTCGTAGGGACGTCGAACAATCCTCCACCAGAAAGTTTTGCCGCCTAAGTAGAATTAGGAACTCGCCATCTTTGAACTTTCGACCTGGGCGTGAGTTTTCATCATTTCCTGAATTGCCACTAGTAAAGTCGTCAGGCGACACGACAATAATGTCGTCATCGGCTGCAATAACCAAAAATTATTTGTTAATTTAGAATCATACTAATAACTATAATAGTAATAATAAATTAATGGAAAACATATTTCTTACCATTTTCGTACTGGCGCTTTCTTGGGTCAATAAAATGTCAGACCGCTCGACGACTTCTATGAGCCCGAGAAGTTCGTCTACATCTTGCTCTAATGATGTGAGGGCTATTTTAAGGGACGGTCCGCCACCATTTCCCCTCATATCTTCTGCTACATCTGCTAACTTCCGCTTTGCTCTCGTCCTTAAATCCGACAAAACCTCCAGTTAAACGAATGTTGTCATAAATATAAATATATTAATATTTCATGACTCACCTTTTTCCTTTCAGCCGTTGATCGTATGGGAGGTCCAAGAGAATTAAGAACTCATTAATTTTCTCCCATCCATTCTCACACTGCTGCCTATTTGCGCCAAAAACTGGCAGACCTCTCGCAATTTGTGGCCTTTTTGAACTCTTCTACTAATCTTTGGAACTGGTGAGAGTTGGTAGTCTTCGAACTGAAAAGAATAAAATTTTTGTCAGTTATTAAAAGTTACTACATTTGTTTCTAAAATTTCAAAATATTTCCTTTAAGTTCTGGCCGCCTATTCGAATAAGAAAAAGGCCGCCTTTTTAAAATTTCATTTTACAATTCTTAGAAACTTATTATATTAATACTTTTTCGACCTTATACATTTTTTATTCACTTTTGGATTTATTTGGGCTCTAGGTCACGGTTTCCACATTAAACTTTACCTATTTTTATAGCGATATTTCGGACACCATCGTTGTCCGCCTTCAGGCTATACTGATTTTGTTTCCATTTGTGAGAGTGTTATTTTTAGTTTTGACAAAGTTTACTGTTCTTTCTTAATATATTTCTATATATTTTCGCACAATTATCAATGTCTGTTTTAAAGTTAATTCGTTTATTTGTTGGTAAATTTAATATATGTAACATCTCCATTGTGTTTTTTGTAATTTGTTTCTTGTTCTAATATCGTCGTCTCTTTTATATTTGGAACGTGTTTTGTTGATTTGCAATGACTGATTAGTGATGTTTTGTTGTTACTTCCTACTGTTTTTAGCTTAAAATCTGATTTATGTACCGCCAATCTGGTTCGTAATTGTAATTTAGTCGTCCCCACATATACCATATCGCATTTTTGGGACCCGTCTCCATTGCATGGTATTTTATATATTACGTCTGATTTTTCTAATTTATCTAATTTGGTTTTCATATTTGTATATAATCGTTGTGTTTTGTTGACTGTTTTGCAAGCGGTTTTAATTTTTTCTTTGTCATAAATTTTAGAGTGTATAATTCTGTCTGAAATTCCTGGAATGTTTATTATTGATTTATACGTTGTTGGTTTAGTTAAATTAGTTGATGTTGGTGTCGCGTTTGTTCGTTCTATGTTATATATTGCTTTTGTTATTATGTGTCTTATACACTTATGTGGAAAATTGTTTTTTTGTAAAATATTTCTTATTATTGTTTTGTTTTGGATATGAAATTGTTCGTCACTTTATGGTTAAAACCCTCTTTGCGAAATTATAGGCTACATTGTATATTACATGTTTTGGGTGTTGGGAATAAAAATTTAGAAGTCTTCCGGGAGCTGTCGGTTTCATACACCAATTGATTTTTAACTTTGAATTGGTTTTTATAATCTGGGCGTCCAGGAATGTTAATTTGTTATCTCTTTCTATCTCGTGTGTAAATTATATATTTTTGTGAAACTTGTTCAGTGCATTTAATGTTTCTTCTACCATGTTCTTATTGATTATACAAAATAAATCATCTACGTATTTGGTTAGAAGTCTAGGTTTTATTGTTATGCTTTCCATTGTATTGTCTAATAGTGATTCCATCACGATATCGGCAATTACTGGAGATGCAGGAGAGCCCATAGGCATTCCGTTTTGTTGTTCGTAAATTTTATCTTTGTACTTAAAATATCTATTTTCTTTTATGCAAAAATTTAGTATATCGGTGTCTTATAAATTTTTAAGACTTCTAAATTTTTATTTAGAAGAATTATACACTCTAACATTTATGACAAAGAAAAAATTAAAATCTCATGCAAAACAGTCAACAAGACACAAATTCATATACAATTATGAAAACCAAATTAGATAAATTAGAAAAATCAGACGTAATATAAAATACCATGCAATGGAGACGGGTCCCAAAAATGCGATATGGTATATGTGGGGACGACTAAATTACAATTACGAACCAGATTGGCGGCACATAAATCAGATTTTAAGCTAAAAACAGTAGGAAGTAACAACAAAACATCACTAATCAGTCATTGCAAATCAACAAAACACGTTCCAAATATAAAAGAGACGACGATATTAGAACAAGAAACAAATTACAAAAAACACAATGGAGATGTTACATATATTAAATTTACCAACAAATAAACGAATTAACTTTAAAACAGACATTGATAATTGTGCGAAAATATATAGAAATATATTAAGAAAGAACAGTAAACTTTGTCAAAACTAAAAATAACACTCTCACAAATGGAAACAAAATCAGTATAGCCTGAAGACGGACAACGATGATGTCCGAAATATAGCTATAAAAATAGGTAAAGTTTAATGTGGAAACCGTGACCTAGAGCCCAAATAAATCCAAAAGTGAATTCTTAGGAAGTTTATGTAGAATAAGATTTTTTATTTCACTCGCGTAAAAATTTCAAAAACGAAATATTACTGATTTCACCATTTAACAATTTAGCACTTACCCTTTCACTTTTATTATTTTTGTATTCTTGCTCGCAACAGAAATATTTCTTCCCGACGTGTTGAATGTTACTGAAGACATTTTCACAATTGTTATTTCATTCACAACAGATGAGAACAATAGTGTATTTATGTTGCAAAAAAATTTTAATGAATTCCACGAGTCCATTAAAAATTTTTGTGTTGTATCCTTTTAGTGATAAAATCGTAGCCGGACGAAAACTCTCTTGCTCACGTTTTATTCACTAGCTATTTCGGTACCGGCAATCAAAAAAATTCGGTTTCGGCCACCAGTTTTCGACCGGAATGCACTGATAAACACTAACAACATTTGTTTATTCGTGTCAGCCGAATTTTAGTCTGCTGCTTATATGCAGGCTGTCAAAGCTGAGAAAAATTAAGGAAAACACAAAAGGGAAACGAAGATAGGTCTTCGTTTTCATTTTCTATCATAAGGCCAAAACAATTCATTTGTTTGCGCACAACAAAAACACCCTCCTCGCTAAACGATGTCTTAAATGTTACTGAATAAATTTTTACGACGCCGCTTCACTCATACCCAATCTGCTTAGTTGGGTACCGGCACTCAATAACTTTAGGCTTCGGCATTCCCTTTTCCACTGGAATGCACCAAAAAGCACAAACAACGTTTGTTTATTCGTGTCCAACGAAATTTTATCTGCTGCTTATCTATAAGCTCTCAAAGGAGAGAAAAATGACAGCAAACGCAAAAGGCAAACGAAGAAGCGTCATAGTTTCGTTTTGTGTAATAAGGCTTAAAATGGCCATCTTTTATGGAAAAATATGCGAGTCTCGTTGTATCGTTTCCTTTACTCTCTTTTACTCGCATTTGGGGGAAAATGTAAACAAAAGACATATGTTTTAATATTTAAAAATGTATTCAAATTTACGAAAGTGAATAGCAATGAATGGTGTTACTACGAATTTAAATGAAATATTAATAGATGAAATGCGGAAGTTTTTTTATTTATTAAAACTCAAAATTCGCAGAAATTTATAAATAATTGTATTGCCGTATCTTTGCGGAGCTAGGCAATGTATGAGAAAGTTCTGACAGAGAAGCGATTTCAATTAAAATTAATCGCGCGATGAGAGTTTCGCGTCAGAGATAACGAGATAAGAAACTTCTCTAACTGCAACTCTGATTTAAGGTAGTATTCGTAAATTTAAGACCCTGCCAATGCACAAGTTTTGCACATTTGATTTTTCAAGAATTTCTTTTGATGATAATAAATAAATAATTCCGTGTAGGCCTGGTTATTAATATGGGCATCAGGAGCTCAAAAGTTACATTAAATTATCTACGATGAAGAAAGGAACATATTAATAATAATACAATTTTATTTGAAACTAAAAATAGTAATGTTTGTGTATTGGTATACTCAAGCAAAATGTTTTATATTTTATATAAATTAATGCGTTTACCACTTGGCTTCAAAATAATGGTAGCAGAATAATGGTAGCAGAATAAAACAATGAGAATTTTTCAAATATATTATTTGATGTAATTTTATTTTTAAGTTATTTTTAGACTTTGGTGTCCAAAAATTGGTTTAAATGATTTGAGTGTTCTATTAACTAAGCCAATTGAATTTGTTATACATTAAAATATTTAATAAAATCGAATCGTTTATATTCTTATGCACATGAGATAACTACATTTATTTGTTCCTAATCAATTTATACAAATATTTTAGTAATTAAATAAATAATGCATACACGTTGTCTACGCATCTTAAATCATAAAAGTGTAAATGAAAAATAATTTAATTTTAAAACCAATATCTACATTGGCATATCAAAACAAAGCTGGTGAACTTATAGAATGGATTGTCATTCGGGGTCTGAAAAAACTGTAATGGCCGGGTCTTAAGCTTGAATTTCTAAGAAAAAAATTATTAGTCAGTGTCTTAAACATAAAATTTCCACGGAAGAAATTATGAGTCAGGGTCTTAAACTCACGAATACTACCTTAAATCAGAGTTGCAGTTAGAGAAGTTTCTTATCTCGTTATCTCTGACGCGAAACTCTCATTGCGCGATTAATTTTAATTGAAATCGCTTCTCTGTCAGAACTTTCTCATACATTGCCTAGCTCCGCAAACATACGACAATACAATTATTTATAAATTTCTGCGAATTTTGAGTTTTAATAAATAAATACAGTTTTAAATTTGAATACATTTTTAAATATTAAAACATATGTCTTTTGTTTACATTTTCCCCCAAATGTGAGTAAAAGAGAGTAAAGGAAACGATACAACGAGACTCGCATATTTTTCCATAAAAGGTGACCATTTTAAGCCTTATTACACAAAACGAAACTATGACGCTTCTTCGTTTGCCTTTTGCGTTTGCTGTCATTTTTCTCTCCTTTGAGAGCTTATAGATAAGCAACTTATAGAACTTATAGAATGGATTGTCATTCGGGGTCTGAAAAAACTGTAATAGCCGGGTCTTAAGCTTGAATTTCTAAGAAAAAAATTATTAGTCAGGGTCTTAAACATAAAATTTCCACGGAAGAAATTATGAGTCAGGGTCTTAAACTCACGAATACTACCTTAAATCAGAGTTGCAGTTAGAGAAGTTTCTTATCTCGTTATCTCTGACGCGAAACTCTCATTGCGCGATTAGTTTTAATTGAAATCGCTTCTCTGTCAGAACTTTCTCATACATTGCCTAGCTCCGCAAACATACGACAATACAATTATTTATAAATTTCTGCGAATTTTGAGTTTTAATAAATAAATACAGTTTTAAATTTGAATACATTTTTAAATATTAAAACATATGTCTTTTGTTTACATTTTCCCCCAAATGCGAGTAAAAGAGAGTAAAGGAAACGATACAACGAGACTCGCATATTTTTCAATAAAAGGTGACCATTTTAAGCCTTATTACACAAACCGAAACTATGACGCTTCTTCGTTTGCCTTTTGCGTTTGCTGTCATTTTTCTCTCCTTTGAGAGCTTATAGATAAGCTGATAAAATTTCGTTGGACACGAATAAACAAACGTTGTTTGTGCTTTTTGGTGCATTCCAGTGGAAAAGGGAATGCCGAAGCCTAAAGTTATTGAGTGCCGGTACCCAACTAAGCAGATTGGGTATGAGTGAAGCGGCGTCGTAAAAATTTATTCAGTAACATTCAAGACATCGTTTAGCGAGGAGGGTGTTTTTGTTGTGCGCAAACAAATGAATTGTTTTGGCCTTATGATAGAAAACGAAAACGAAGACCTATCTTCGTTTTCCTTTTGTGTTTTCCTTAATTTTTCTCAGCTTTGACAGCCTGCATATAAGCAGCAGACTAAAATTCGGCTGACACGAATAAACAAATGTTGTTAGTGTTTATCAGTGCATTCCAGTCGAAAACTGGTATATGATGATAAAATTGTATTATTATTAATAAGTTCCTTTCTTCATCGTAGATACTTTAATGTAACTTTTGAGCTCCTGATGCCCATATTAATAACCAGGCCTACACGGAATTATTTATTTATTATCATCAAAAGAAATTCTTGAAAAATCAAATGTGTAAAACGTGTGGTATTGGCATACCCTAATTATTTCCTCACCTCTCCCATAAATTCGAAAATTTTAGTGTTGCCAGCATGTGCGGCGCTTACTACTTAATGGGCCATTTTGGGTATTCGCATTAAAGCAATGTTGCCAGTATTCAGCAATATATATAATATCCAAGTTTTTTGTTAATTATTAAAAATAGTAATAAAATAATATATTAGTATTGCTGCGTATGCATCGAACAACTTAGTTTACCAAATTTCACAATTTTTGGTACTGCATACAACAATTTGAGTCCCTTTTGGATAGCAATTTCAAGCGCTTCGATAATTTCTATGTCATATTAACATGGTTTTTAGCTAAACCATTTATTTTGAGATTTCAATCGTGACAATAAGGATGCCAATAAAATGTTTGCATTTACAAAGTACACTTTTCATTCTCTTTTAGTTCCATATATTAATTTATTTTGCACCGCTGTGATAATTTCGCCAATGATTTTTTCGCCATACCTTTAAATATAGATAATTTTACCATGATTTTTTGTTAAAATTAATTAGATACTAATTAAAGTAATAAAAATAAATATGCCAAACTTGCGAATATGCCGCCAGGATGGTTGTCTGGGGTCCCCGCACATGTGCAAGTTTCCGGACGCAAAAATTGTTGTCCTCGTCATTTTTGCGAAAATTGTTTGGCGGTCGGGGCGGTTGCGGTTTAAAAGCTATCGTCAACTGCATGCTTATAATTTCAGTTTGTATATCCTTGGAACCGATACCAAATACCAGTCTAATATCGCCACCAATTGAAAGAAGGTTTTAGTGTATTTATTTTAGTTAATAGCATATTTTGCACTACTGCAATATTTATGGAGATAAATAATTTTTTTCGAATTATATTCGGTCCAAATTTAAATGGTCTATGGTTTAAAACAAATAAAGTACGTCGTTTTTCATTCAAAACAGAAAAGAGGAACATATTCATAATTTATTTGGAAATAATATCTAATTATAATACTTTATTTGGAAATAAATACAAAATATACAAATAATGCTTAAATTAAAATTATTGTATTTCAATCAAGCTAACAAGGGTTTTGAGGGTATTGAGATCCAATCAAACTAACAATATTATTAATTTTTATAGTTATTTGTCTACTTTTAGTAATCTGTAACCAGTATTTCTAAATATAGTTCTTTGGTTTCTGGCATGCAAGTTTTCAAAGTTACCTTTAGTGTTCGAGATATCACCCACTCGTTGTTCGGCGTTGGTGTTCTACCAATATAGGAAAACAATACTAATGAAGTTGCAGCGTCATTAGTAAATATTAAAAATTTGCAACAAATTATTTAGGCATACATCATGGGCAAGATAAGATGGTGATGGAGATAACGATGCTTCCGCACATTAAGTTCCTGCAGGAAAAGCGTATTTTTCGAACCATTTGCTTGTTTGGACAGCGCACGTAAAACAACACCCAATCTTTTTCTTGAGTACATATTTTTAAAATAAAAACATACTCGTATAAAATAAAAATATTTACAAAAATATTTACAATAATATTAAAAATATTTACAAAAACATTAAAATATTAATGTTTTTATTAAAATATTAACTAATATAATTATAATAAAATAAATATAAAATAGCAAATATAAAACAATGATAAATTACTTATATTATATACATATTAATTACATATATAAATTACATATATTAAATAATTTCCGCAAACAAATCAAATTATAAACTCATCACAAAATCATTCTATTAAAGTAAACTAACAGATATAAAATTAATCAATTAAAGGCACTGCGCGCAATATTTGTATGTAGCAATTTTAAAATAATTGAAAAATAATTGAATGTAACAATTTTGTAAATGAAATTAATTATTTCCACGGAATTTTTACGATGATTCTGCTTGCAGTTGAAAATTAAAGGGAGTAATTTTATCTTGAATCTGGAATATAGATCGCAATGCACCTAGGGCTGCAGTTTTGACTGTAGTGTCCACATTCTTTCCGAAACCTATAAGTTCACAAGTAAGTTATTTACGTGAATAAGATGCAAATTTTGAATATATTTCTTTATATTTACCCTTCCCAGTAAGTTCTTTACTGGCGTAGAAGCCAACATAATACGTTGCTAATACGATATTTTTATTCAATCTCAAATTAGTCAAGGCTCGAGTTCAGATATTTGTCGTTCACGGCATATCGTTTTAGCATTTCCTCGGGATTTCAATAATAGCAACCGGAAGTCCTCGTTTAGTCTCTTACTGAATGAAAAGAATTGTAACATAAACTGTAATAATGAGTAATAATTCCATTCCAGTAAGTTTGATTTTCTTTCCGGTTCTTGAGCTTCCAGTTTTATCGCTTGTTATCTCAATTCACCCAAGTAGGAGCAACCGAACGCTTGATCTAACGGTAGACTATTATTATAATTATAATAATTTTAATAATTCAATTCATAGGTACCTATGAAAAAATGTAAACACAATACATTTTTACATAATATTTTCGTGAAATGTCATACGTGACATTATTTTGGTGAACTATGATTTCATATACATAACCCCTGTACGTGAGGTTCGGACGCATAAAATATTGTCGTTTATTTGACACATTTTTTTGTGGGAAAAGAGTTTCCTATCTCGTTGTCTCTGTTTCGCGTATCGCGCGTCGCGCTGTTCTGCAGAGACAGATATGTGACATCATTTTGTGAGAGAAAAAGAGCGTAAGAATTGCTGCCATATAATAGTACCGTAAAGTGCTGTATATAAAATCCGGATACTCTATTTGGAAAATTCATGTTTTGAGAAAAAAAGTTAAATCTAAATAGTGTCTCCGGTATACTAATTGGTTCTAATACCCGGGTATACTATTAGAATTTTGTAATGGATAGGTAGTTAAATACATTACGTGTAACACTTCTGAACTGAAGTAAAAAACCATCGCTAACACATTTCAAAAGTGAATGACCTTTATTTTTTGTCGTTTGATAAATTTGACGAAATAGTTAAGTTATAAGTAGACAGTTAAGTGTAATTAAATAGTTAAGTTAGCTTTAAAAATAGTTAAATTATTTTCAGTTAATAGTGGAGTTATTTTATGTAAGTAGTTAAGTAACAATCTAATAAAAAATGCGATTTTTTATATTTTTTCTTGAAGTAAGTTTTTAGTTCTCTTCAGAACTGACACAGTCGTAACAGTCGTTACTAGATTCAGAAAATCCATCATTGCTGTCATCGTCATTTACTAGTTCTATATGCTCGAACTGGAAATCTACATTTCCCTCCGTTTCTTCTTCAAGGTGACTAGATGCGCCTTCATTTTGTGCGTGATTACTTTCGGAGAGTATACTTTGAAGCCGGGCATTTAGTTTTTCCGGTGGAATTTCTATACCAAATTCACCGATTCCACAGCTTTCAAAAGCTCGGATTATGATGCTTGATGAAATTCTCTTTAGAGCTGTATCGACGAACTCAACTATATTTTGGTAGCTAGGTTTTTTCTATACCCTTTTTGAGTAAATTCTTCTGGACCTTCATTAAACCAATCATTCCAAACCGATCTCAATGCATTTTTAAATGGAAAGTTTATGGACACATCCAATGGTTGCAAAAAATGATGTTGTTTTTGGAGGAATTATAAGTGATTCTGCTTTGCAAAGTATCTTGAGTTTACTTGCTACTTCATCCTTTAGATGGCATCCGTAAGAGTCCATTAGAAGTAGTGTCTCATTTTGTTGGAAAAAAATATTTTCTTTCCTAAAACATCTCGCAATCCATTGTAACATTAGCTCTGTGGTCATGGCTCCACCTAAACTTACTGCAATGTCTATATTTTTTGGTAAGTTAACCTTTGGTATTTTTTAAACCTTTAAAAATAACAAGAGTACGTGCTAAAGTTCCAGCAGCCGATATGCATAAGACAACAGTGAATCGATTTTAACTGTGCCCTGTGGTCAAACCATCAATTTGCTTTTCTCCTTGAAAATGTAGTGTTCTACCAAAAGTTATATCAAAATAGCAAGGCGTTTCGAATTAATCGCATTTTGGGCAAAAGCAAAGCAAATGCGAATAACACGCAATGTTTTTCCTATTAAACGCAGCTTTTCCCCAATTTACGCCTAAAATCATGCCTCGAAGTGTAAAAGTTGTCAAGCCCAAAATCAGAAAAGGGCAAATATATTATTCACAGAAATTCAAAGCATACGGAGAAACGGATAGGGAGAACTCCACGAAATCAAGTAATTGAAAACTGCTATTTCGATTCGATTTCTCTTTGGAAACTGAACAGCTGTTTTACTGAGTCCAAAAATTTTGCGTATGTGCAACAATAAACATGCGAATTATGCATGTGCAGAGGCAATTTAGAGGCAAATTTATAGGCAATGCACAATTGTGGAATTGTGCTTACGGAAAATGTTTTTGCAATTTTCAGTTAGGAATTTCCACGGAGTTCACCATGTCCATCAGGGTCAGAATGCTCCTGTAAATTTTTGGGAATAATTTGTCTTGCTCCGATTTTTTGACACTTCGAGGCATGATTTTAGACGTAAATTTGGGAAAAGATGCGTTTAATAGAAAAAACACTCTTGTTTGCGTTAGTTAGCAAGATGCGTAGTTTCAGCTCAGCTGAGAAAACAAGTAATTTTTATCTGTTGTCCGGTTGCCTACGCACCATCCTTTCGCCGCGATAACAGAAATACACCCTTGTTTGTTTGTTTAGGATACTTAGAAATTTAAGAAATGTGTCAGTAGTTGTATAAAGAATAAGACAATAGATAAGGATTTCCCACGAACCTTCTCTCATTTTACAACTACTGATACTATATAAGCTGTAAAATTAGATATAAGAGTTCAGTTGAATCATAACCTCTGGTCATAGTAACCAAGTTTGTTAAATAAACTCAAAACAAAAACCTTGTGTTTTAACTGGCGCCCAACGTGGGGTAACGCAAATTTTTTTTTACTGTAAGTCGTTGCCAAAGTGTTCGAACTCTAAAAGTTCTTGTAAAAAGGACAAAACCTTAAGAAAAAAAAAGAAAATTTTAAAAACCTGTAAAGTAAATAGTATTCTTGTAAGGGAAGAAAAATGCTAAAAAAGGTTTGAAATAAAATAAAAGGTTAACTTTTTTAAAATTAAATAAGAAGAAAGTTTGAAGTGAAAAACTACTCGAATAAAAAATAGATAACGTTTAATAAAAGATGATACGAAAATTTTACAAATAAAATAATAATAAAAATAAAGCAATTAAAAACAAAAAAAAAAAACAAAAAGTTTAAAACAAATTCTCATAGATAATAAGAAAGCTGTTGATTAATATTTAGAAAATAAAGAAATTTGTATCGCAAAAGGAAAAAATAGAACTAAACTTAAAAATTGAAATAAAAATAAAAATTACTGCTAAACGCAAAAAATATTAGTCGTTAAGTATTCGATTGCAATTCGAGAAAATACTAAACAAAAAAGTTTATAATAGAAAAAGTGTAAGATGGAAAACAACTTTAACAAGCCTTAAAAACTGACAAAAACTGACAAATTCTCGTATGAGAAAAAAGTAATAGATAAGGTTTGAAGGAACATAAAATGTAAAATTTATTTATATAAAATTTAATAAAAAAGGCGAATGAAGTAAATTCAAATTAAAAAAGATAAAGTAAAACATTACGAAATACCAATTAAAGTTTTTAAATAAAACAATAAAAAACAATAGCTAAGAACCATAAAACAACTCATATAGAGGAGAAACAAGCTATTGCTTAATAATTAGAAATCTCTTTAATTCGGGATGTAAAATACAAACTATGTATATAAATTAAATTGAACCTTGCAAAATCAAAGAATAAGAACAATTTAGTAAAAAAATTAACTCTATAATTAAACACAAAAGTGAAAAAAGGACAATTTCAAAAAAATGAAAAAATAAAAGACTAATAAATTATGATAAACGTTCTGGGCGTTAAAAGAAAAAATAAAACAGAAAATCTGAGCTAAATCTAAATTACGGAATTAGGAGATTATTTTCATAATAAAAAAAGGAGTTTACAAGTATCATCATTTCAATCACCAAGGAGCTACAAGAAGAACCCAGAATCCTTGCTAACTACTGAATCCTGAAAGCAGAAGTAACGTCAACACAACTTTTAAGATGATAATTTTTTTATTAGTTTGTAAGTTATTAGGACACAAAAATGTAAGGTTTTTGATAAATTTGTATTACTACAGCAGTTTATTGTCATATGTGGGTTATTCTGAAAAGATAACTATATATCAATAATTTATCACTCATCTACATTTTGTATTTTTCTGTTTTCCTGAATACATATTTTCATTATTTTCTATATATAAAATGTCTCTTACCGCTGAAGCAATAACAGAACTGGTTACTAGAATCTCTTCGTCAATAGCTGTGGAATTTTAATAAGAAAATAAATGAGTTATCAGATTCATTCAATTCTGTGCTTGTACCCACTTCAGTAAAACACTATGAGGATATAGCAATAAGGGATGAAATTATATGTAACGTTAGTCTTGATTTCGTAAAAACTGTGCCGGAATTTTGCGGCAAATCTGATAAATATCCGTCATGGCGTCAATCTGCTAAGGCTGCAATGAAGCCTTACGAAAACTATGAAGGCTCAGAGAAATTTTATCAAGAAGTAGCTATTCTTCGCAATAAAATCACTGGTTCAGCCGACGCCGTTCTTGCTTCGTTTAGTACACCACTTAATTTTGAGGCAATAATTGAAAGTCTCGATCGCACATACTCAGATAAAAACCTTTGTATCTTTTAGAACAAGAGCTTTCTATTTTGAGGCAAGGTAAACTTTCCATTTTTGAATTTTATGATAACGTGGAACGTCAATTAACCATTATTACAAATAAAGTAATTATGCAATATTCTGATCCTGGAGTTCTAAAATCTCTTAATAGTGAATATAGAGATGATGCTAACTTGGTGCTAACTTGATGGTGCTAACTTCACACCGGTAAAAATATGCGCAAAGCATCATCTCTATATTCACTATTAAGAGATTTTAGAACTCCAGGATCAGAATATTGCATAATTACTTTATTTGTAATAATGGTTAATTGACGTTCCACGTTATCATAAAATTCAAAAATGGAAAGTTTACCTTGCCTCAAAATAGAAAGCTCTTGTTCAAAAAGATACAAAGGTTTTTATCTGAGTATGTGCGATCGAGACTTTCAATTATTGCCTCAAAATTAAATGGTGTACTAAACGAAGCAAGAACGGCGTCGGCTGAACCAGTGATTTTATTGCGATGAATAGCTACTGCTTGATAAAATTTCTCTGAGCCTTCATGGTTTTCGTAAGGCTTCATTGCAGCCTTAGCAGATTGACGCCATGACGGATATTTATCAGATTTGCCGCAAAATTCCGGCACAGTTTTTACGACATCAAGACTAACGTTACATATAATAATCATCCCTTATTGCTATATCCTCATAGTGTTTTACTGAAGTGGGTACAAGCACAGAATTGAATGAATCTGATAACTCATTTATTTTCTTATTAAAATTCCACAGCTATTGACGAAGAGATTCTAGTAACCAGTTCTGTTATTGCTTCAGCGGTAAGAGACATTTTATATATAGAAAATAATGAAAATATGTATTCAGGAAAACAGAAAAATACAAAATGTAGATGAGTGATAAATTATTGATATATAGTTATCTTTTCAGAATAACCCAAAAAAGACAATAAACTGCTGTAGTAATACAAATTTATCAAAAACCTTACATTTTTGTGTCCTAATAACTTACAAACTAATAAAAAAATTATCATCTTAAAAGTTGTGTTGACGTTACTTCTGCTTTCAGGATTCAGTAGTTAGCAAGGATTCTGGGTTCTTCTTGTAGCTCCTTGGTGATTGAAATGATGATACTTGTAAACTCCTTTTTTTATTATGAAAATAATCTCCTAATTCCGTAATTTAGATTTAGCTCAGATTTTCTGTTTTATTTTTTCTTTTAACGCCCAGAACGTTTATCATAATTTATTAGTCTTTTATTTTTTCATTTTTTTGAAATTGTTTTTTTTTCACTTTTGTGTTTAATTATAGTTAATTTTTTTACTAAATTGTTCTTATTCTTTGATTTTGCAAGGTTCAATTTAATTTATATACATAGTTTGTATTTTACATCCCGAATTAAAGAGATTTCTAATTATTAAGCAATAGCTTGTTTCTCCTCTATATGAGTTGTTTTATGGTTCTTAGCTATTGTTTTTTATTGTTTTATTTAAAAACTTTAATTGGTATTTCGTAATGTTTTACTTTATCTTTTTTAATTTGAATTTACTTCATTCGCCTTTTTTATTAAATTTTATATAAATAAATTTTACATTTTATGTTCCTTCAAACCTTATCTATTACTTTTTTCTCATACGAGAATACTTTGTCAGTTTTTAAGGCTTGTTAAAGTTGTTTTCCATCTTACACTTTTTCTATTATAAACTTTTTTGTTTAGTATTTTCTCGAATTGCAATCGAATACTTAACGACTAATATTTTTTGCGTTTAGCAGTAATTTTTATTTTTATTTCAATTTTTAAGTTTAGTTCTATTTTTTCCTTTTGCGATACAAATTTCTTTATTTTCTAAATATTAATCAACAGCTTTCTTATTATCTATGAGAATTTGTTTTAAACTTTTTGTTTTTTTTTTGTTTTTAATTGCTTTATTTTTATTATTATTTTATTTGTAAAATTTTCGTATCATCTTTTATTAAACGTTATCTATTTTTTATTCGAGTAGTTTTGCACTTCAAACTTTCTTCTTATTTAATTTTAAAAAAGTTAACCTTTTATTTTATTTCAGACCTTTTTTAGCATTTTTCTTCCCTTACAAGAATACTATTTACTTTACAGGTTTTTAAAATTTTCTTTTTTTTTCTTAAGGTTTTGTCCTTTTTACAAGAACTTTTAGAGTTCGAACACTTTGGCAACGACTTACAGTAAAAAAAAATTCGCGTTACCCCACGTTGGGCGCCAGTTAAAACACAAGGTTTTTGTTTTGAGTTTATTTAACAAACTTGGTTACTATGACCAGAGGTTATGATTCAACTGAACTCTTATATCTAATTTTACAGCTTATATAGTATCAGTAGTTGTAAAATGAGAGAAGGTTCGTGGGAAATCCTTATCTATTGTCTTATTCTTTATACAACTACTGACACATTTCTTAAATTTCTAAGTATCCTAAACAAACAAACAAGGGTGTAACAGATAAAAATTACTTGTTTTCTCAGCTGAGCTGAAACTACGCATCTTGCTAACTAACGCAAACAAGAGTGTTTTTTCTATTAAACGCATCTTTTCCCAAATTTACGTATAAAATCATACCTCGAAGTGTCAAAAAATCGGAGCAAGACAAATTATTCCCAAAAATTTACAGAAGCATTCTGACCCTGATGGACATGGTGAACTCCGTGGAAATTCCTAACTGAAAATTGCAACAACATTTTCCGTAAGCACAATTCCACAATTGTGCATTGCCTATAAATTTGCCTCTAAATTGCCTCTGCACATGCATAATTCGCATGTTTATTGTTACACATACGCAAAATTTTTGGACTCAGTAAAACAGCTGTTCAGTTTCCAAAGAGAAATCGAATCGAAATAGCAGTTTTCAATTACTTGATTTCGTGGAGTTCTCCGTATCCGTTTCTCCGTATGCTTTGAATTTCTGTGAATAATATATTTGCCCTTTTCTGATTTTGGGCTTGACAACTTTTACACTTCGAGGCATGATTTTAGGCGTAAATTGGGGAAAAGCTGCGTTTAATAGGAAAAACATTGCGTGTTCGCATTTGCTTTGCTTTTGCCCAAAATGCGATTAATTCGAAACGCCTTGCTATTTTGATATAACTTTTGGTAGAACACTACATTTTCAAGGAGAAAAGCAAATTGATGGTTTGACCACAGGGCACAGTAAAAATCGATTCACTGTTGTCTTATGCATATCGGCTGCTGGAACTTTAGCACGTACTCTTGTTATTTTTAAAGGTTTAAAAAAATACCAAAGGTTAACTTACCAAAAAATATAGACATTGCAGTAAGTTTAGGTGGAGCCATGACCACAGAGCTAATGTTACAATGGATTGCGAGATGTTTTAGGAAAGAAAATATTTTTTTCCAACAAAATGAGACACTACTTCTAATGGACTCTTACGGATGCCATCTAAAGGATGAAGTAGCAAGTAAACTCAAGATACTTTGCAAAGCAGAATCACTTATAATTCCTCCAAAAACAACATCAATTTTGCAACCATTGGATGTCTCCATAAACTTTCCATTTAAAAATGCATTGAGATCGGTTTGGAATGATTGGTTTAATGAAGGTCCAGAAGAATTTACTCAAAAAGGGTATAGAACAAACCTAGCTACCAAAATATAGTTGAGTTCGTCGATACAGCTCTAAAGAGAATTTCATCAAGCATCATAATCCGAGCTTTTGAATGCTGTGGAATCGGTGAATTTGGTATAGATATTCCACCGGAAAAACTAAATGCCCGGCTTCAAAGTATTCTCTCCGAAAGTAATCACGCACAAAATGAAGGCGCATCTAGTCACCTTGAAGAAGAAACGGAGGGAAATGAAGATTTCCAGTTCGAGCATATAGAACTAGTAAATGACGATGACAGCAATGATGGATTTTCTGAATCTAGTAACGACTGTTACGACTGTGTCAGTTCTGAAGAAAACTAACTTCAAGAAACTTACTTCAAGAAAAAATATTATTAGATTGTTACTTAACTACTTACATAAAATAACTCCACTATTAACTGAAAATAATTTAACTATTTTTAAAGATAACTTAACTATTTAATTACACTTAACTGTCTACTTATAACTTAACTATTTCGTCAAATTTATCAAACGACAAAAAATAAAGGTCATTCACTTTTGAAATGTGTTAGCGATGGTTTTTTACTTCAGTTCAGAAGTGTTACACGTAATGTATTTAACTACCTATCCATTACAAAATTCTAATAGTATACCCGGGTATTAGAACCAATTAGTATACCGGAGACACTATTTAGATTTAACTTTTTTTCTCAAAACATGAATTTTCCAAATAGAGTATCCGGATTTTATATACAGCACTTTACGGTACTATTATATGGCAGCAATTCTTACGCTCTTTTTCTCTCACAAAATGATGTCACATATCTGTCTCTGCAGAACAGCGCGACGCGCGATACGCGAAACAGACACAACGAGATAGGAAACTCTTTTCCCACAAAAAAATGTGTCAAATAAACGACAATATTTTATGCGTCCGAACCTCACGTACAGGGGTTATGTATATGAAATCATAGTTCACCAAAATAATGTCACGTATGACATTTCACGAAAATATTATGTAAAAATGTATTGTGTTTACATTTTTTCATAGGTACCTATGAATTGAATTATTAAAATTATTATAATTATAATAATAGTCTACCGTTAGATCAAGCGTTCGGTTGCTCCTACTTGGGTGAATTGAGATAACAAGCGATAAAACTGGAAGCTCAAGAACCGGAAAGAAAATCAAACTTACTGGAATGGAATTATTACTCATTATTACAGTTTATGTTACAATTCTTTTCATTCAGTAAGAGACTAAACGAGGACTTCCGGTTGCTATTATTGAAATCCCGAGGAAATGCTAAAACGATATGCCGTGAACGACAAATATCTGAACTCGAGCCTTGACTAATTTGAGATTGAATAAAAATATCGTATTAGCAACGTATTATGTTGGCTTCTACGCCAGTAAAGAACTTACTGGGAAGGGTAAATATAAAGAAATATATTCAAAATTTGCATCTTATTCACGTAAATAACTTACTTGTGAACTTATAGGTTTCGGAAAGAATGTGGACACTACAGTCAAAACTGCAGCCCTAGGTGCATTGCGATCTATATTCCAGATTCAAGATAAAATTACTCCCTTTAATTTTCAACTGCAAGCAGAATCATCGTAAAAATTCCGTGGAAATAATTAATTTCATTTACAAAATTGTTACATTCAATTATTTTTCAATTATTTTAAAATTGCTACATACAAATATTGCGCGCAGTGCCTTTAATTGATTAATTTTATATCTGTTAGTTTACTTTAATAGAATGATTTTGTGATGAGTTTATAATTTGATTTGTTTGCGGAAATTATTTAATATATGTAATTTATATATGTAATTAATATGTATATAATATAAGTAATTTATCATTGTTTTATATTTGCTATTTTATATTTATTTTATTATAATTATATTAGTTAATATTTTAATAAAAACATTAATATTTTAATGTTTTTGTAAATATTTTTAATATTATTGTAAATATTTTTGTAAATATTTTTATTTTATACGAGTATGTTTTTATTTTAAAAATATGTACTCAAGAAAAAGATTGGGTGTTGTTTTACGTGCGCTGTCCAAACAAGCAAATGGTTCGAAAAATACGCTTTTCCTGCAGGAACTTAATGTGCGGAAGCATCGTTATCTCCATCACCATCTTATCTTGCCCATGATGTATGCCTAAATAATTTGTTGCAAATTTTTAATATTTACTAATGACGCTGCAACTTCATTAGTATTGTTTTCCTATATTGGTAGAACACCAACGCCGAACAACGAGTGGGTGATATCTCGAACACTAAAGGTAACTTTGAAAACTTGCATGCCAGAAACCAAAGAACTATATTTAGAAATACTGGTTACAGATTACTAAAAGTAGACAAATAACTATAAAAATTAATAATATTGTTAGTTTGATTGGATCTCAATACCCTCAAAACCCTTGTTAGCTTGATTGAAATACAATAATTTTAATTTAAGCATTATTTGTATATTTTGTATTTATTTCCAAATAAAGTATTATAATTAGATATTATTTCCAAATAAATTATGAATATGTTCCTCTTTTCTGTTTTGAATGAAAAACGACGTACTTTATTTGTTTTAAACCATAGACCATTTAAATTTGGACCGAATATAATTCGAAAAAAATTATTTATCTCCATAAATATTGCAGTAGTGCAAAATATGCTATTAACTAAAATAAATACACTAAAACCTTCTTTCAATTGGTGGCGATATTAGACTGGTATTTGGTATCGGTTCCAAGGATATACAAACTGAAATTATAAGCATGCAGTTGACGATAGCTTTTAAACCGCAACCGCCCCGACCGCCAAACAATTTTCGCAAAAATGACGAGGACAACAATTTTTGCGTCCGGAAACTTGCACATGTGCGGGGACCCCAGACAACCATCCTGGCGGCATATTCGCAAGTTTGGCATATTTATTTTTATTACTTTAATTAGTATCTAATTAATTTTAACAAAAAATCATGGTAAAATTATCTATATTTAAAGGTATGGCGAAAAAATCATTGGCGAAATTATCACAGCGGTGCAAAATAAATTAATATATGGAACTAAAAGAGAATGAAATGGACAAAGTGTACTTTGTAAATGCAAACATTTTATTGGCATCCTTATTGTCACGATTGAAATCTCAAAATAAATGGTTTAGCTAAAAACCATGTTAATATGACATAGAAATTATCGAAGCGCTTGAAATTGCTATCCAAAAGGGACTCAAATTGTTGTATGCAGTACCAAAAATTGTGAAATTTGGTAAACTAAGTTGTTCGATGCATACGCAGCAATACTAATATATTATTTTATTACTATTTTTAATAATTAACAAAAAACTTGGATATTATATATATTGCTGAATACTGGCAACATTGCTTTAATGCGAATACCCAAAATGGCCCATTAAGTAGTAAGCGCCGCACATGCTGGCAACACTAAAATTTTCGAATTTATGGGAGAGGTGAGGAAATAATTAGGGTATGCCAATACCACACGTTTTACACATTTGATTTTTCAAGAATTTCTTTTGATGATAATAAATAAATAATTCCGTGTAGGCCTGGTTATTAATATGGGCATCAGGAGCTCAAAAGTTACATTAAAGTATCTACGATGAAGAAAGGAACTTATTAATAATAATACAATTTTATCATCATATACCAGTTTTCGACTGGAATGCACTGATAAACACTAACAACATTTGTTTATTCGTGTCAGCCGAATTTTAGTCTGCTGCTTATATGCAGGCTGTCAAAGCTGAGAAAAATTAAGGAAAACACAAAAGGAAAACGAAGATAGGTCTTCGTTTTCGTTTTCTATCATAAGGCCAAAACAATTCATTTGTTTGCGCACAACAAAAACACCCTCCTCGCTAAACGATGTCTTGAATGTTACTGAATAAATTTTTACGACGCCGCTTCACTCATACCCAATCTGCTTAGTTGGGTACCGGCACTCAATAACTTTAGGCTTCGGCATTCCCTTTTCCACTGGAATGCACCAAAAAGCACAAACAACGTTTGTTTATTCGTGTCCAACGAAATTTTATCAGCTTATCTATAAGCTCTCAAAGGAGAGAAAAATGACAGCAAACGCAAAAGGCAAACGAAGAAGCGTCATAGTTTCGGTTTGTGTAATAAGGCTTAAAATGGTCACCTTTTATTGAAAAATATGCGAGTCTCGTTGTATCGTTTCCTTTACTCTCTTTTACTCGCATTTGGGGGAAAATGTAAACAAAAGACATATGTTTTAATATTTAAAAATGTATTCAAATTTAAAACTGTATTTATTTATTAAAACTCAAAATTCGCAGAAATTTATAAATAATTGTATTGTCGTATGTTTGCGGAGCTAGGCAATGTATGAGAAAGTTCTGACAGAGAAGCGATTTCAATTAAAATTAATCGCGCAATGAGAGTTTCGCGTCAGAGATAACGAGATAAGAAACTTCTCTAACTGCAACTCTGATTTAAGGTAGTATTCGTGAGTTTAAGACCCTGACTCATAATTTCTTCCGTGGAAATTTTATGTTTAAGACCCTGACTAATAATTTTTTTCTTAGAAATTCAAGCTTAAGACCCGGCTATTACAGTTTTTTCAGACCCCGAATGACAATCCATTCTATAAGTTCTATAAGTTGCTTATCTATAAGCTCTCAAAGGAGAGAAAAATGACAGCAAACGCAAAAGGCAAACGAAGAAGCGTCATAGTTTCGTTTTGTGTAATAAGGCTTAAAATGGTCACCTTTTATGGAAAAATATGCGAGTCTCGTTGTATCGTTTCCTTTACTCTCTTTTACTCACATTTGGGGGAAAATGTAAACAAAAGACATATGTTTTAATATTTAAAAATGTATTCAAATTTAAAACTGTATTTATTTATTAAAACTCAAAATTCGCAGAAATTTATAAATAATTGTATTGTCGTATGTTTGCGGAGCTAGGCAATGTATGAGAAAGTTCTGACAGAGAAGCGATTTCAATTAAAATTAATCGCGCAATGAGAGTTTCGCGTCAGAGATAACGAGATAAGAAACTTCTCTAACTGCAACTCTGATTTAAGGTAGTATTCGTGAGTTTAAGACCCTGACTCATAATTTCTTCCGTGGAAATTTTATGTTTAAGACACTGACTAATAATTTTTTTCTTAGAAATTCAAGCTTAAGACCCGGCCATTACAGTTTTTTCAGACCCCGAATGACAATCCATTCTATAAGTTCACCAGCTTTGTTTTGATATGCCAATGTAGATATTGGTTTTAAAATTAAATTATTTTTCATTTACACTTTTATGATTTAAGATGCGTAGACAACGTGTATGCATTATTTATTTAATTACTAAAATATTTGTATAAATTGATTAGGAACAAATAAATGTAGTTATCTCATGTGCATAAGAATATAAACGATTCGATTTTATTAAATATTTTAATGTATAACAAATTCAATTGGCTTAGTTAATAGAACACTCAAATCATTTAAACCAATTTTTGGACACCAAAGTCTAAAAATAACTTAAAAATAAAATTACATCAAATAATATATTTGAAAAATTCTCATTGTTTTATTCTGCTACCATTATTCTGCTACCATTATTTTGAAGCCAAGTGGTAAACGCATTAATTTATATAAAATATAAAACATTTTGCTTGAGTATACCAATACACAAACATTACTATTTTTAGTTTCAAATAAAATTGTATTATTATTAATATGTTCCTTTCTTCATCGTAGATAATTTAATGTAACTTTTGAGCTCCTGATGCCCATATTAATAACCAGGCCTACACGGAATTATTTATTTATTATCATCAAAAGAAATTCTTGAAAAATCAAATGTGCAAAACTTGTGCATTGGCAGGGTCTTAAATTTACGAATACTACCTTAAATCAGAGTTGCAGTTAGAGAAGTTTCTTATCTCGTTATCTCTGACGCGAAACTCTCATCGCGCGATTAATTTTAATTGAAATCGCTTCTCTGTCAGAACTTTCTCATACATTGCCTAGCTCCGCAAAGATACGGCAATACAATTATTTATAAATTTCTGCGAATTTTGAGTTTTAATAAATAAAAAAACTTCCGCATTTCATCTATTAATATTTCATTTAAATTCGTAGTAACACCATTCATTGCTATTCACTTTCGTAAATTTGAATACATTTTTAAATATTAAAACATATGTCTTTTGTTTACATTTTCCCCCAAATGCGAGTAAAAGAGAGTAAAGGAAACGATACAACGAGACTCGCATATTTTTCCATAAAAGATGGCCATTTTAAGCCTTATTACACAAAACGAAACTATGACGCTTCTTCGTTTGCCTTTTGCGTTTGCTGTCATTTTTCTCTCCTTTGAGAGCTTATAGATAAGCAGCAGATAAAATTTCGTTGGACACGAATAAACAAACGTTGTTTGTGCTTTTTGGTGCATTCCAGTGGAAAAGGGAATGCCGAAGCCTAAAGTTATTGAGTGCCGGTACCCAACTAAGCAGATTGGGTATGAGTGAAGCGGCGTCGTAAAAATTTATTCAGTAACATTTAAGACATCGTTTAGCGAGGAGGGTGTTTTTGTTGTGCGCAAACAAATGAATTGTTTTGGCCTTATGATAGAAAATGAAAACGAAGACCTATCTTCGTTTCCCTTTTGTGTTTTCCTTAATTTTTCTCAGCTTTGACAGCCTGCATATAAGCAGCAGACTAAAATTCGGCTGACACGAATAAACAAATGTTGTTAGTGTTTATCAGTGCATTCCGGTCGAAAACTGGTGGCCGAAACCGAATTTTTTTGATTGCCGGTACCGAAATAGCTAGTGAATAAAACGTGAGCAAGAGAGTTTTCGTCCGGCTACGATTTTATCACTAAAAGGATACAACACAAAAATTTTTAATGGACTCGTGGAATTCATTAAAATTTTTTTGCAACATAAATACACTATTGTTCTCATCTGTTGTGAATGAAATAACAATTGTGAAAATGTCTTCAGTAACATTCAACACGTCGGGAAGAAATATTTCTGTTGCGAGCAAGAATACAAAAATAATAAAAGTGAAAGGGTAAGTGCTAAATTGTTAAATGGTGAAATCAGTAATATTTCGTTTTTGAAATTTTTACGCGAGTGAAATAAAAAATCTTATTCTACATAAACTTCCTAAGAATTCACTTTTGGATTTATTTGGGCTCTAGGTCACGGTTTCCACATTAAACTTTACCTATTTTTATAGCGATATTTCGGACATCATCGTTGTTCGTCTTCAGGCTATACTGATTTTGTTTCCATTTGTGAGAGTGTTATTTTTAGTTTTGACAAAGTTTACTGTTCTTTCTTAATATATTTCTATATATTTTCGCACAATTATCAATGTCTGTTTTAAAGTTAATTCGTTTATTTGTTGGTAAATTTAATATATGTAACATCTCCATTGTGTTTTTTGTAATTTGTTTCTTGTTCTAATATCGTCGTCTCTTTTATATTTGGAACGTGTTTTGTTGATTTGCAATGACTGATTAGTGATGTTTTGTTGTTACTTCCTACTGTTTTTAGCTTAAAATCTGATTTATGTGCCGCCAATCTGGTTCGTAATTGTAATTTAGTCGTCCCCACATATACCATATCGCATTTTTGGGACCCGTCTCCATTGCATGGTATTTTATATTACGTCTGATTTTTCTAATTTATCTAATTTGGTTTTCATAATTGTATATGAATTTGTGTCTTGTTGACTGTTTTGCATGAGATTTTAATTTTTTCTTTGTCATAAATGTTAGAGTGTATAATTCTTCTAAATAAAAATTTAGAAGTCTTAAAAATTTATAAGACACCGATATACTAAATTTTTGCATAAAAGAAAATAGATATTTTAAGTACAAAAATAAAATTTACGAACAACAAAACGGAATGCCTATGGGCTCTCCTGCATCTCCAGTAATTGCCGATATCGTGATGGAATCACTATTAGACAATACAATGGAAAGCATAACAATAAAACCTAGACTTCTAACCAAATACGTAGATGATTTATTTTGTATAATCAATAAGAACATGGTAGAAGAAACATTAAATGCACTGAACAAGTTTCACAAAAATATATAATTTACACACGAGATAGAAAGAGATAACAAATTAACATTCCTGGACGCCCAGATTATAAAAACCAATTCAAAGTTAAAAATCAATTGGTGTATGAAACCGACAGCTCCCGGAAGACTTCTAAATTTTTATTCCCAACACCCAAAACATGTAATATACAATGTAGCCTATAATTTCGCAAAGAGGGTTTTAACCATAAAGTGACGAACAATTTCATATCCAAAACAAAACAATAATAAGAAATATTTTACAAAAAAACAATTTTCCACATAAGTGTATAAGACACATAATAACAAAAGCAATATATAACATAGAACGAACAAACGCGACACCAACATCAACTAATTTAACTAAACCAACAACGTATAAATCAATAATAAACATTCCAGGAATTTCAGACAGAATTATACACTCTAAAATTTATGACAAAGAAAAAATTAAAACCGCTTGCAAAACAGTCAACAAAACACAACGATTATATACAAATATGAAAACCAAATTAGATAAATTAGAAAAATCAGACGTAATATATAAAATACCATGCAATGGAGACGGGTCCCAAAAATGCGATATGGTATATGTGGGGACGACTAAATTACAATTACGAACCAGATTGGCGGTACATAAATCAGATTTTAAGCTAAAAACAGTAGGAAGTAACAACAAAACATCACTAATCAGTCATTGCAAATCAACAAAACACGTTCCAAATATAAAAGAGACGACGATATTAGAACAAGAAACAAATTACAAAAAACACAATGGAGATGTTACATATATTAAATTTACCAACAAATAAACGAATTAACTTTAAAACAGACATTGATAATTGTGCGAAAATATATAGAAATATATTAAGAAAGAACAGTAAACTTTGTCAAAACTAAAAATAACACTCTCACAAATGGAAACAAAATCAGTATAGCCTGAAGGCGGACAACGATGGTGTCCGAAATATCGCTATAAAAATAGGTAAAGTTTAATGTGGAAACCGTGACCTAGAGCCCAAATAAATCCAAAAGTGAATAAAAAATGTATAAGGTCGAAAAAGTATTAATATAATAAAAGTTTCTAAGAATTGTAAAATGAAATTTTAAAAAGGCGGCCTTTTTCTTATTCGAATAGGCGGCCAGAACTTAAAGGAAATATTTTGAAATTTTAGAAACAAATGTAGTAACTTTTAATAACTGACAAAAATTTTATTCTTTTCAGTTCGAAGACTACCAACTCTCACCAGTTCCAAAGATTAGTAGAAGAGTTCAAAAAGGCCACAAATTGCGAGAGGTCTGCCAGTTTTTGGCGCAAATAGGCAGCAGTGTGAGAATGGATGGGAGAAAATTAATGAGTTCTTAATTCTCTTGGACCTCCCATACGATCAACGGCTGAAAGGAAAAAGGTGAGTCATGAAATATTAATATATTTATATTTATGACAACATTCGTTTAACTGGAGGTTTTGTCGGATTTAAGGACGAGAGCAAAGCGGAAGTTAGCAGATGTAGCAGAAGATATGAGGGGAAATGGTGGCGGACCGTCCCTTAAAATAGCCCTCACATCATTAGAGCAAGATGTAGACGAACTTCTCGGGCTCATAGAAGTCGTCGAGCGGTCTGACATTTTATTGACCCAAGAAAGCGCCAGTACGAAAATGGTAAGAAATATGTTTTCCATTAATTTATTATTATTATTATAGTTATTAGTATGATTCTAAATTAACAAATAATTTTTGGTTATTGCAGCCGATGACGACATTATTGTCGTGTCGCCTGACGACTTTACTAGTGGCAATTCAGGAAATGATGAAAACTCACGCCCAGGTCGAAAGTTCAAAGATGGCGAGTTCCTAATTCTACTTAGGCGGCAAAACTTTCTGGTGGAGGATTGTTCGACGTCCCTACGACGCATCGCAGATACGTTGGTGAACATAGGGGAGCCGCTATTAACAGCAGAACATAGGGGAGCCGCTAACGATCTAGCATCCCTGTTTCATTAACTTCGAATTGTCATGTCTGCTATAAAACTGGAGTTTTTTTTCATTTTGTAATAGTTGTGATTAAGGATGTATAACAGAAGTTTTTTTCATTTTGATATTTTATATTTATTAAATATCAGAAACAAAATGTTTGTGTTTTTAATGAAATACATAATACTACTAAGAATCTGCAATTTCTAGGAAATATTAAAAGCAATTTATGAATTGTAATTGTAATGGGGATTTTTATTTTATTTCACTTTGTAATTGTTCAACAATGTTTTACAATGTTAGAATCAGCATAATTTTTTTCAGATATATTTTTCCACATCAAATATGTCATAACAAAGGTACACTACTTACAAAGTGTTTATAATGAATACGGTATTCGACAACATAATCTCTACAACGCAAGAAAACCCCAGATTTTTTATAAAATTGCCTGCGCCAGCTCATCCCTAATATCAGCAGCGGATGCTGATGTAATCTCTTATTCGCCGTTGAAAGTGTGTTCCGACGTTTCTGAGTACATTTCATCGACGTACTCCCAGTTGTTTCTCCTATATATGCATATATTGTGCAGAGCATAACACGTGTTCACAATTTGGGTATATTTTATCGGGGAGTAATGCAGCCCTCTATCATTGATTATTGACCGGAACCTGTTCTTCAAAATACCAAAACACCTCTCGATGATATTTCAGGCTTTGTATAGCTTGCTGTTGAAATTAACAGCTGCACGGCTCTGCGGTTGGCAATACGGTGTCAGTAAATACGGTAACAATTGATATCCTGAATATATCCTGAATCTCCAAAGCTTATTAGTTTAATGATATATAAAATTGTGAAATACATTACCCAGCAACCACGTATTCCGCTTACCACTTATGTAAGCGGACTTTAAGATGTTATCAGCCGTGCTCGTCCGCCACATATATGAGTCGTGCGTTCCCCCTCTCCGCATGCATCCACATATCCTATAACCATGACGAAATCACATAGCTGGAATTTGGTATCGTTTTGCTTATTCATATTTCTGAAATTGTATACACACAATACTTGCAATTATTGCATTCAAGCTATAAAAGCCCTTTCGCTTGTAATACAAATGTCACTGAGCAGCCGGCGGCGCCTTTATTTTTACATGTGTTCCGTCCATGCATTCAATAACACCGGGTTGTTCAAAGTTTACATAAAACTCCCGCTTCATGTTGACCTCTTCCTGCTCTGGCATTTCGAATCGGATATATTTAGGACATATATGACGCTCGAAGATGTTGAGTAATTGTGCAATTATTAGACACACCTCCTCTTGGCAAATGGAGCCTGCAACCTCGTTCCCAAACCTTGCTAGCTCCCGGTTGATATAAATCGCAAGAACGTGGCATTTTTACAACAACTGGAACCGCTGTGCTCTATGAGGACGGAATGAACGGAGATACTTCGTACAAATGATTTTTGAAACAATGTTTGCCCATTGCGAAAGTTGCAAATAAATCTACAGAACAGTTAATATTGGTGAGGTATAGTAGTATTATATGTCTAGAGGTATAATAATAATACACACTCATATTCAGGCATCTGAAAGACATTATAGTGGTCCCTCAAATATTTCCTTTCCCGAGCCGCTTTTCTAGCATGACGGCGCTGCAGTCTTGTCCTACCCACAATAATTGGTTATGCCATGTTTTTAATTTTTCAAATTATTTGTTTCAAATTCACAAACGGTTTTAACGTCTTCGAATATCGAACATAGAATAAGGCCCAAATCGTGTAACACGCACGTACTGTCAAAATCCCAGTTTCGTATCGTATAACACGGATGAGACAGCTATACGTCGGATACACGGAAAATTCATTTGTTGTTGGGTTTTCTCCACGCTTTCCAGTGAATAGTGTATCGTGTAAGACGAATACTCGGCGTTAGCTCGCGTTTTAAATGTCATAGCAGACGTTAGCTAAATACCATTCGACTAGTGTAGTGTACAGAGAGGAATGTGGAGGGGAATAGAGAATAGCACAGTGAAATTGTTGAGAACTACCTGAATAAAATGTAAAAAAATTTGTACACTTTAATTTTTTTTTCTAAATTCATTGCAAACAAATTCAAATTTTTTTTGTTAATTTTTTAACTGTTTAAGTTGGATTCAAAAAGCTTTTTGTTTAGTTTAGAAAGAGTAAAAATAGAATTAAGCTAAAATATTAATTTAATAAATAATTTTTTAAAAATACTTTTAACTTACTACTAGTTAGCAATTTGAAATATTGATTTCTTAAACGAGTCGACGACCGAACGTAGTAAAATATTCTCCAGTTTTGACAACTTTGAATTTCGGCAAATTCCCAAATTGTACGCCAATTGTTTCCATATACCACCAAAGCGAATCTTTGTTAATATATACTTAAGTTCTTAAGAATCATTCAAAATATTATGATAAAAACTTCTGACATGGCAACATTATTCTACAGAGAGGTCTAATATGCAAAAACGAGACCTCTGAGAAATCCGTGGAAACTGATAGTATGAGGAAGAAAGAGGCAAACATAATTTTGTGACTACATTGGAAAAGCCGGTATGAGACGGAAAGCAATTTGCGTGTTACACGATTCACTGATCCGCCTACAAACGTCCGTGTCTGCCGACGTTTCTTTCGTTTACGTCCGTCTTACACGATTAGCCAGTAAAGCTTACTACTAGTTAGCAATTTGAAATATTGATTTCTTAAACGAGTCGACGACCGAACGTAGTAAAATATTCTCCAGTTTTGACAACTTTGAATTTCGGCAAATTCCCAAATTGTACGTCAATTGTTGCCATATGCCACCAAAGCGAATCTTTGTTAATATGTTAATATATACTTAAGTTCTTAAGAATCATTCAAAATATTATGATAAAAACTTCTGACATGGCAACATTATTCTACAGAGAGGTCTAATATGCAAAAGCGAGACCTCTGAGAAATCTGTGGAAAGCCAACTGATAGTATGAGGAAGAAAGAGGCAAACATAATTTGGTGACTACATTGGAAAAGCTGGTATGAGACGGAAATGCCGCACTCACACAGGGGACATTTGTCTCGAGACACGTCAAATTTGTTGTTGTTTTACCAGCAAAACGACGAAATGAACTGTGGACTATAAACGAATGAATTTGTCCCTTGTGCGACAATTTTGTCCCTTGATGTTTACTGGGGACACCAAACAGCGGGTTGTCGTATCGAAAAAGCAGAATATTACGAATTCAGTCAGGCATGCATTTATATTGTATTTATAAAAGAGCATTATGAATTTTGAGGATTTGTTCGATCGGTGTTGTTACTGGGACTGCAAAACATATGCTATATTATTTTTATATAAAATTTTTTGAAAATATATTATATATATATATATATATATATATATATATATATATATATATATATATATATATATATATATATATATATATATATATATATATATATATATATATATATATATATATATATATATATATATATATATATATATATATATATATATATATATATATATATATATATATATATATATATATATATATATATATATATATATATATATATATATATATATATATATATATATATATATATATATATATATATATATATATATATATATATATATATATATATATATATATATATATATATATATATATATATATATATATATATATATATATATATATATATATATATATATATATATATATATATATATATATATATATATATATATATATATATATATATATATATATATATATATATATATATATATATATATATATATATATATATATATATATATATATATATATATATATATATATATATATATATATATATATATATATATATATATATATATATATATATATATATATATATATATATATATATATATATATATATATATATATATATATATATATATATATATATATATATATATATATATATATATATATATATATATATATATATATATATATATATATATATATATATATATATATATATATATATATATATATATATATATATATATATATATATATATATATATATATATATATATATATATATATATATATATATATATATATATATATATATATATATATATATATATATATATATATATATATATATATATATATATATATATATATATATATATATATATATATATATATATATATATATATATATATATATATATATATATATATATATATATATATATATATATATATATATATATATATATATATATATATATATATATATATATATATATATATATATATATATATATATATATATATATATATATATATATATATATATATATATATATATATATATATATATATATATATATATATATATATATATATATATATATATATATATATATATATATATATATATATATATATATATATATATATATATATATATATATATATATATATATATATATATATATATATATATATATATATATATATATATATATATATATATATATATATATATATATATATATATATATATATATATATATATATATATATATATATATATATATATATATATATATATATATATATATATATATATATATATATATATATATATATATATATATATATATATATATATATATATATATATATATATATATATATATATATATATATATATATATATATATATTAGAGCAATTCATTCGTCCATATTATTTTAGAAATTTTGATGGCTTGTGTATTAAAATATTGTGTTCACAAATATTTGCACTTTCAGTGCATTTTTTAGGTAAGAAATCGAACAGTCCATTAAATTCTAAGGCAGCCCCAACATTAAACAATATGTTAATATTTCCGAAGTCTTTAGCTTGTGCTTTTATATACATATTTTAGTATATTTTTCTCAAAATTCATTTCCAATGGAATTTAGTTGGACTAAGGATACCACGGAAAGGCTGATTAACGCCCTACAATAAGAAACGTCTCTCTGGGACGTGAAAAGTCGCAAATACCACGACCATCACTGAATTAGAAAATGAAAATGTGCGTAGGAGAGGTGTAATGTATATCCAAAATTATTTAATGAAATTAAAAGAACTGGAAGAACAGACATCTCATGCTAAAAAAAGTGATATTCTTAGTCTGGCGCTGGAAGGAATATTGGATAATGATGATACGTTATAAACATTTTTACGGTTAAACGTGCCTGATAACATTTAATTTTTTAATTTTATTTATGATCTCTGTACAAAATTGGTGGTATTCAACAATATTTTTAGATTTCATTTATTTTGTACTATGTCTAATGTGAAAACTGCTGTGATTTTTTTTATTTTTATGAGATGTACATATATGTATAAGATTCATCCGTTGGCACAGCTTTTCGCATATGCGTTTCAGCCTTCTGCAAATCGGCTTGGACCGAATTTAGCAATTCAACAAACTTTTCCTCTGACATTCACAAATAATTCCGGTAGAAATATTTATCGCACACTTGAATGCTATTTGTCAGAACTTCGACGGCTCCATTTAAGTTTTTTCTTTTCGCCAGTTTCCGATCCAGCAGCTTCTCCGACGAGCACTGCTAATCTCCTCCAATTGTTCCACAATTGCTAAGATTAATTTTATTATTTCTGCATCTTCATTACGAATGATATATAATGCATCCACAAAATCGATCACCATAGATATTAACGCAATTTTAATTTCTTCAATATTTTCCATAGTCACTTAGCGCGCAACACAAAATGAAATGAAATCAATTAGTGTTCGAAAGTAGTGAAAACACTACCATTTAGCAAAAAAAGTATTAAAAGGTAGCAAAATGTAGTAAAAAGTCTAATTAAAAATCATGCATGATGATACAACCTACATTCCAATTTGTCTCCTGTGTGAGTGGTATCGGGGACAAATAAATGAATAGTTCCATGTCTCGCGACAAATGTCCCCTGTGTGAGTGCGGCCAAAGCAATTTGCGTGTTACACGATTCACTGATCCGCCTGCAAACGTCCGTGTCTGCCAACGTTTCTTTCGTTTACGTCCGTCTTACACGATTAGCCAGTAAATATAAAATTGAAGAATTGTGTTCACGTATCTTCAGATGGTTTTTACTTTTATACCACTGCCAGACATCAATAACAAATGGTTTATATTTAACGGATCACTCTTCAATATATTGCTGAAATTGTTACTAATTCCGATCGCAATGAAACAATTTTGTCGCTGTATCCTTCGGTGGAGAAAATTTTACGGTGGAGGAAAAAAGCTAAAAACCGGAGTCTGACAAAATAGTAGAATATATAAAATTCTCAAAACTATTAATTATTTCAGCATTTTGTTTATTTAACATAAATTAATTATTTTTTTATTAGTTTTCTGATTTATGAGATATTGTTGATAACATTTACAAATTCAGAGAGCTATATCCACGCCCCCAAGAAAGAGCGACTAAAGTTTCATTGTGGTTGGAGTTAGCGTTGAGTACATTAGTAACAGCAATAACATAATTTAGAAAAATATGTAGGAGGATGCGCAACGATATAACTCAATTGAAAACAAGCGAAATTTTTGTGTTGTAGGAACCAGACTTTGTGATATAAACATGACATCCAAATCTTCATGTTTAACATATTAATGAGCTGGAAACGTTTACTAATTATTTTTGAAAGAATATATATAATAGGAAACTTATCAAAAGATTGTTGTTAAAATTATTTGCAATGGATGAGCGGTGTGAAAAAAGGAATATAGTAACTAAAAATAATTAAATAATTTTCACATGACAATACTCTGCACAAATGGGTGCCAGATGGCCAATGGAAAACGAACTTTATCTAAGGAATTTGACGATAGTTTTGCATAATAACAAAATTTCTAGCGTCTCAGTCTTTACATACGTTTTGTTTTCTATCATAAGGCCATTAATGGAAAACGGACTTTACCTAAGGAAGCTGACGAAAGTTTTGCATACTAAAAAAAATTCCGAGCGTCTTCTCGAAGCCAGCGTAGTAGTCTTTCCATTCGTTTCGGTTTGTGATTCTTGCTCGCGTTTAATTGACTAGCAGCTTCGGTACCGGCACTCGACAATATTCCGGTTCGGCATCCATTTTTTAACTGGAATGCGCTGATAATCACTAACAACATTTGTATATTCGTGTCATTTTAGCTGCTGCTTATCTACAGGCTGCCAAAGCAGAAAAAAATAAGGAAAAAGCAAAAGGGAAACGAAGAAACGCCCTAGCTTCGGTTTACATGATAGGGATATAACAAAGATAAATATGATCATTAATAAAAGAAGGCTTATTTGCGTTGGTATCCTAAACAAAGTAAAGGTCTTATTCATAAAAACATTCAAAAGTTATGTAATCAATTTTTAAGAAAAATTCCAAAATCTTAATTCATAAACAGCTTTCAGCTCATTGTCTCCAGGTTTCCTTGTATTCGTTGGATTTATTTTACAATATTCAAATTCAACTGAAATAATTTGTAAGCTGTCACGCGTCAAAGGCACATATTTTGGGTGAGCACATATTTGGGCACATACGTTGCTAAGATTAGTGTTAGGACGTAATTTATAATATAATCAGATATTATGAATATGGACGTAATAGGACGTAATTTGATTATATAATCAGATATTATGAATATGTTGTTCATCATTTTAATTTCATATCTTATCTGAAGTAGTCTCAATCAGAACAGACAGAAACATTTGATATACTGGGACCAATATAGTTTTATAAATAATATTTTTAATGTGGTGGAGAGTTTGAAGTCTCCTAAAACCTCATTAACGTACGCCATCCTAAAGATTATTCTGAGCACAAATCATACTAGACAACAACCTTGATATTGAAGAAAACAACAGCCAGATAAGGGTAATTTGTCAAAAAACGCTGGAACACTTTCAATTACAAAGGCAAAAAATGCGATTATGAATATAAAAATCTAAAAAGCTTTTTAAAGTTCAAAAGCATTTTAGCTGTAATAGGTTTGTAAGGCAGTTTAGATGTTTTTATGAATAAGATCTTAAATCCTTGAAACAAAGAGAGTTTGGACGTTCGGCGAGCCATGACCTTGCGAAAAAACTCCATTATAAGTTATTAGCACAGAGAAAACATATGCGTGTTGAAATATATATAAAATTTATGAATTAGTTACACAGCTAGTGTGATTTTTAGTGTCCTTTGGTTTTTGTTGGCAAATATTCATTCCAAATTTCATTTTTTCTTTTATTCTCTTGTAATCGTGGTTTTCGTCGACAAATGTCTAAATCGAATCAGGTTGATTTTAAGTTGGATTATAAGGATATATATATTCTACATCTCCCTTAATGCTCCCTAAAATAACAAAGTGAATATATTACATTCCCATCAAGTGTAGGATATACAGAAAGATAAATTTTCTTGCAAATAGTTCCGTTTATCTAAGTGTTATTGGCGTTTTCGCCGCCAAAAACTAAATCCTGTTGAGAATGAGCCGGTCTAAACTGGGCATTAGTAACGCAGACTTCATCTATAGATTCGGCTAACTCTAGTCAGAATTGTACAATTCTATATCGATTTTTGGTAGCTTTTTGAGTGTTTGGTAGAAAATATGATAGAACAAGAACAAAAACCTGCAACAACAACTGCGGACATACAGAGCGGCAAAAGTTAAAGTTATAATCAAAGTCATAGCTCGGCAAACGCCAAACCGAGACCAATGCAAGCTCATTCCACGATCGATCGATCACCTAACAAAAACAACCACGAGGATAAAACCGTCTGATGATGGTACGTTTGCGAAGACTACTAGGGTGATGAGCAATCAAAGAATGAGAATCAAGGTGGTGTTGCGAATGACGATATTACGATGGTTACGGCGATGACGATGATGATGGTGATTAGTCGATGAGCATATCCATGAACAGCCGCATATGTTCCAACATAACAACAACGACAACCATAAAAACGGTCACTATAGATGCAGGGCTTTTGGTGTATCCACAATACGATTTCTTCATTTGTATTTTATACAGGTTATGCTGTTCGTTATTTTTTAATTTTTTATGAATGCGAATGCGGTGAATTGTTTTTCCAGAAGGGAAAAAATTTCTAATCCACCAGAATAGGTTGCTTCTGCATCGGGTTGGTTCGATTTGACTTGTTCTGCGCCGTGTGGAGGTCACGTATGGTTTGTGACCTCCAAGACCATATTCTGTGTTTTTTTGGTCGACTTTTTATTGTTGTTGATTTGTGTCTGTTATTATAGATTTTGTTGTTTTTGCTGATTGGTGTTTGGTTGTTGGTTGTCTATAGTCAAACGCAATGGCTATTGCAAAATTATACCACAAATGGACAAATTCATGGAATGCGCACAACAGGTGAATCGGCCTCTCTGTAGATGGCGTACTGATCGTTGCTGACTTGTTGACGCGATTGTGCACGGTTCAGTGTGGAATGTTTTCTGTATAGCTCTGGCTTTTTGCGGCACACCACCTTTTTTCGCTGCTGTCGCTGGGAACCACACAAACTTCTCGCTGACCGATTAGTTTTGCTATAAACGTTAATAACCTAACCAAAATTGAGACGGGAAGCTTACCGGGCTAATGTGATGCTGTACTCTGGTATTGTAGCCCGCACTCAAAGGGTGAGGGGATATATTAAGTTTATCCTTCCGTTTGTAACACATTAAAGAAGACGTGGCTGGTATGAAGAAGTATATATATTCTGGCGCAGAATCGTCACCTGGGTTTGATCCAGTCCTGTCTGTCCGTCTGCCCGTCTATTTGTCCAGAGAAATCACGGTTACCGGAAAACTAAAAGAGATTCTGTCGTGCAATTTGGCACGAAAAATTCGATGTTATTGTAAGTTGTATATTGTTAGGGAAATTGGATGTTCTATTATTATGTTTTATAATTTTTAGTTTAAATATGTCCACATATTTAGCTCAATTTCAATGCTTTAGACGAAATTGAAAGACAAAATAATACCTTCGAACACACCCACGAATAGTTCATTACCTTTATATAAGAATATAAGAAAGACCGCATTACACGAAAACGACTGGATATATTTGCATGAAGCGTGCCACGAATATTATCTGTTATCGCTACACCCCAAGGGATAGGGTGTACTTACTTTGTGCTTCCGTTTGTATCGCAATAAAGGAGGCATGGTAGATATAGAAAAGTTTATATAATCCTGCTCAAAATCACATTCTGAGTCGATTTATCGATGTCCGGCCGTCCGTTTGTTTGTCCCGGAAAGCGGCATCGCCATGATATTGGTTGGTACGAATATTCTTTATCATAACTGTCTGTGTTTTCAGAGTAGGTATGACTTAATAAATATTTAGATAATTATTTAGTTTCTAGTCTTATTCTGATTTTAGTTTCTATTCCCATAATAAAGATATGGTAAAAACTTATTTCCCGAAAAATTAGCGTGTCTACTACTATAAACGTTCATTGCAAAGTTCCAATTTTCAGATTTTCCCAATAGAAATTAGGAAGCTAAATTTTATGGGTTAGTTGGCAGCGTTGAGCATTGCAAATCCACCCCACAATCGGCCGAATACCATGTGCATGTGGATGCTGATGGGGCCCACAATTATACTATATCATGTGTAAATATTTGTTATATTTAAATAAAATGAATCATGAAGACAAATGTAATATTAGAGGGACGTAAACCACCCACATACTTTTAGGATTAAACTATAAAATTTTATTACGGGTGTAGGGTATACTAAATCCACGCCACGTGGATCCAGACCACGCCAGAAATGTTGAAGAAAACCCACAAAATGGTATTGGGTGACCGTCGACTGAAAGTGCGCGAACTAGCAGACATGGTAGGGATTTTAAAAAGTGCTGTGCATCGCATATGGACTGAACATTTGGACATGAGAAAGCTGTGCGCAAGATGTTTGGCGAAGTTTCACAGCAATAAAGCAGAGTTTTTGCGTCGACTCATAACCATGGATAAAATATGGGTCCATAAATTCACACCTGGGACGAAGGAACAGTCAAAACAATGGACTGAAAGGGAAGAATCGGATCCAAAGAAGGCGAAGACAATTTCATCTGCAGGCAAGGTTATGGCGTCAATTTTTTGGGATGCGCGTGGGACAATTTTCATTAGTTATCTTCAGAATCAACGGCGAGTATTATGCGAACTTATTGCAGTGTTTGAGTGACGAAATCACGAAAAAGGTCGCATTTGGCGAAAAAGAAAGCGTTGTTTCATCAAGACAATGCACCATTGGGGTCCTATTCGCCAGATTTAGTCCCCACGGATTATGTTATGTTTCCAAACTTGAAAAATGGCTCGGTATCACATAACGATGATGAATTTTTTCCGTGTTTACAAATTTACTGAGAGCGTTCACTATTGATGGCTGCCAAACAAATACTGAACAACGAAGCGTCGTCCAACTTCAAACTTAAGGCCTGATTATACTCGACTTGGCGTGGCGTAAGAGCTGTCAAAATTCCATTTAACTATATATGTTCGTATGAATATGTGCCATTACCCTGCAAATATCAAAATGATTTTGATATTTTCTGCAAGCCAGCGAGCATGCAGCCAAAATCGCGCTGCCATATCGATTTTCAATTTTTTTAATGACAAAAGTAGCCAGATTATATGAAATTAACACTTCGGTTGTTAAAAACAATGTGATATAAATAAAAACTTAACGTGCTAGTGAGAAGTTCAATGATTAATCAATCTGGCAGCTTTATGTTATTGTCTGCTAATAAAATTGCCATTATATTGTTTATATGAAGCGAATAAAATGGACCGTGATGAGCTCTTCATAAATTTGGTGCAAGAGCATCCATTGCTATATGATAAATTTTCAGCGGGCTATCGTTTTCCCCAAGAAAAAATGAAGGCATGGGCTACTATTAGCATAGCAATTGTAAGTATCAAGTAAGATTTCTACTTTTTTCTATATAAAACACTATACTATTTTCCAACATTAGTTGCAGGAACACTTTTCTAAAGTATCCATTAACATCGCGATCTCGGTTTACTGGACGAATGCTCCAGCGTCTAATTGGCCTACATCGCTTCCACTCTAAATACAGGGCCAATTTATTTACTTAATTTAATTACGTATTATTTATTTTTATTAGGTATCATTTAAAATCCTAAAAAAGCTTTGTAAAACCCCAAACAAAACTGTTCTTTTAAATATGGTGGCAACATTTAAAAACCGAAAAGCAGTCGCAAATGACATTTCTTTGCAGAAATTTCCTCTCTCCCCCCATTCACGCCATTCCAAACCAAGTCGAGTATAATCAGGCCTTTATGGTCTGGTTATGCTGCCTTTACACGAACTTGGCTGAGTAGGAGAAATTTATAAAAAAGGTTAAATGAGATATCCGAACACTATTTCGTGTTTGTTCATCAATTTTGCGAGCGTTGCCACTAGCATGAATCAAACCAAATGTTTGTCAAAATCAAATGTTTGGATATTATCAAATTATTTTGAGTATATTGGTGCAATATTTGTACACATTTACTCATTTAACGCACTTTATTTCCCCATTACCCTACTTGTTTTTGCAACCAATGTATTTTCCAATAAAATATAAAACCAATAAAAGTATTGTATAATATTCTCCGAGTATAAAGCCTCAACCATAATGGCCGTATGCGAAATTAAGTTAATGTCAAAAGTTAACGACAATGAAGCATAATTTTTGTAAAATTATTGAATTGCCCATAATAAACTAAACAAAAACTTAACAAAAATTCCGCCATTGTTGATGTTGCCAATTGCAAAAATAACAAGTTGTTTAAAATGTTACATTGGATATCGTCAAAAAAATTTTTATCTGGCAACAAAAAGCTGTTTGTTAATTTTTGTTAAGTTATGTGCGACCAGTTTCGCTGTCACATTAAGGTTCCTTAATGTTGCCAAATTTAACGAAGCTTTTCTTAATTCATTATGGTCACTCAATATGATTCGCGTGTACTCGCACATCACATAATTTTTTGTTAATTTCCCTTAAGGCCATTATAGTTGAGCCTTAAGTCAACTCGTTCCTTTAAAACATTATGGCCTGATTATGATGCCTTAAGGGCTACTTTGCAATTATCAAAGCGCTATCATTATATGGCGTTCGTGTGTGTGTTGCTGCAAAACACGACACTTGACCCGAACTTCAGCCAAATATCAAACCGGTTTTGATATTCTCTCAAGTAGCGGCAATTGACAGTCCAATCGTGCTGCCACATAGCATCTTTTCAAAATCGGATGGTGCAATGTAGCCATATCTTTAAAAAGCTATTCTTTGGCTTAATAAACGTTCAAGGGATTGTTCGTAATTGAGACTTTTGCAATGAAGCTCAATCTGACACCATTTTGAACATTTTTGAAAACATTTTGCATAAAATTTATAGTAAACAATAGAACTATTTGTTATTTGCTAATATGAATGGGGGAAAACTCGTAAATCTAGTCCAAGTGAATCCGGTTCTATACAAAGAAATGCTCCAGCGTCTGTTTCTCCTCTTTCGCAACCACCGTGCGCACAGTTTTATGAATTCCATTACATTGCATCAGTCTCTTGCAGAGTGCGGAATTGCTCGCTCATGAGCTGCTCAGCTCACGAGCGCGAGCCGACTGAAATTTTTCATCGGCTCACAGCTCACGAGCGAGAGCCAACCAAAATTTTTTTCAGCTCACGCTCATGAGCTGTGAGCAAATCAGATAGCTCGCGCTCGTGAGCCGTGAGCCGAAGAAAAACTTCAGCCAGCTCGCGCTCGTGAGCTGAGCAGCATCGTTCAGCTCACAGCTCAGAGCGTGAGCTGAAAGTACAGCTCATGAGCGCTCGTGAGCAGACTGAAGGAATATGTATATATTGGTAAGCGTTGATATGTAAAATAGCAATTCGTTAAATGGTGTCGATGGGAAGTGGGTGGTGGTGATAATCTACGTGTTCACAAAAGGGTTTTTTAACAAATTTTTTTTATTGCGCCAAAAGATATCAAATGTTATGAAACAGATTTGGAAGATGGTCTAAAGTGGGCGTGGACACTAAAAAGGGGCGGAAGGGGCGTTTTTTACCAAAAAACCACTTTGCGCTAATCGATAGCAAATATCATGAAACGGATTTGAAAAATGGTCTGAAGTGGGCGTGGACACTAGAAAGGGGCGGAAGGGGTGTTTTTTACCAAAAAAACCACTTTGCGCTAATCGATAGCAAATATCATGAAGCGGATTTGGGACATGGTGGAACGGTGCGTGGACTCCCCAAAAGGGACGGAAGAGGCATTTTGCAAGACCCAAGTATTAAGTATTTTTGTTATGAATGTTCAAAAGATCGTCACTCATTCTTTCTGATCTCTTCTGTCTTTTTTCTGTCTATTTTTTTCCGCTATTTCGATGGATGCGTATGTTCATTTATATGACATGCAGTCTATTATGTATATGTGCCGATTTGTTTATTGAAGATTGGAAGTATGGTTTTCGGAAGAATGCTTACGACAGTGCCAACGATCTTTAATTACCTCTCATCAACTTGTTTCGCAACAGGTCAACTTGTTGTCTGCAGCAGCGAATCATTTTTTCTTTCATTTTAATAATTTTATTGCATTCACAAACGGTGACAATGTATACAGAGGGTAATAAATGCCCGCACTTAGCTCCTATGAATATGAAGTGTTCATCGTGAAAATTAAAACCTTTCATCTGATAAAAGGACGGGCAGACGCATACGCAGGTAAATATGAGGGCCTTGTTGAAATGTATCGGATCCTATAATTGTTGAAAAACTGCATGCAGAGAAAGCCTCATGCTGAATATAATAATTTCATACAACAAAGGTAATTAAAGATCGTTGGCACTGTCGTAAGCATTTTTCCGAAAACCATACCTCCAATCTTCAATAAACAAATCGGATATTTACATAATAGACTGCATGTCATATAAATGAACATACGCATCCATCGAAATAGCGGAAAAAAGATAGACAGAAAAAAGACAGAAGAGATCAGAAAGAATGAGGGAACGATCTTTTGAAAATTCATAACAAATATACTTAACACTTGGGTCCTGAAAAATTCCCCTTCCGTTCCTTTTGGGGAGTCCACGCCCCGTACCACCATGTCCCAAATCCGTTTCACGATATTTGCTATCGATTAGCGCTAATTGGTTTTTTTTGGTAAAAAAGCCCCTTCCGCCCATTTTTAGTGTCCACGCCCACTTCAGACCATCTTCCAGATCCGTTTCATGATATTTGCTATCGATTAGCGCAAAGTGGTTTTTTTGGTAAAAAACGCCCCTTCCGCCTCTTTTTAGTGTCCACGCCCACTTTAGACCATCTTCCAAATCTGTTTCATAACATTTGATATCTTTTGGCGCAATAAAAAAATTTGTTAAAAACCCTTTTGTTAACACGTAGATTATCACCACCACCCACTTCCCAGCGACACCATTTAAAGAATTGCTATTTTACATATCAACGCTTACCAATCCATACATATTCCTTCAGTCTGCTCACGAGCGCTCATGAGCTGTACTTTCAGCTCACGCTCTGAACTGTGAGCTGAACGATGTTGCTCAGTTCACGAGCGCGAGCTGGCTGAAGTTTTTCTTCGGCTCACGGCTCACGAGCGCGAGCCATCTGATTTGCTCACAGCTCATGAGCCTGAGCTGAAAAAAATGTTGGTCGGCTCTCGCTCGTGAGCTGCGAGCTATTTGAAATTGGTTGGCTCGCTCATGAGCGAGCGCGAGCTGAAATGAGCTGCTCGCTCGTGAGCAATTCCGCACTCTGGTCTCTTGTTCCATACTTGGACAGTATTGTTTAGTCAAGAATTTTTTATTTCAATATTTAGTATTTTAGCTGGTTTTAAAAACTATCGAATAAAAACTATCAAGTTATTCGATATTTATAAATTATTCATTCAGTCGATAGTTTTTAGTAATCCAATATTCATTGAACGAGTGAATCTGCCTCCCAGAATTCGTAATTACTAGAAACTATCAAATAATTCATTCGGTAGTTATTAGTAAATAAAAATCTTTCAGAGAGTAAAAGCCGATACGCAATCAATTAAAGAAGAGAAACGAGTCAGTTGATTATGTTGTCAACACATGAGTTGAACCATAGAGTAAGAAATAACAAGAGGCCCAAACAGCTCTTTTTACTCATTTGCCATCATGGAAGCGGTCGGTCCGAGCGGGAAACGAAGAAGTGTTTTGAGTGAGAAGTACTTGAAAGCGGAATATCGGACGATTTCTTTCTTTATTCGTTTTTTTTACTTCAGCACAATTTTTTTTATTATTCTCTCATTACTTCGTGCTATTATTCTCGCGAGCGCAGAATAGACAAATTGATTGATTTGTTTTCATTTGTTATGACTGCGGTATTTTTTATTATTCTCTCAATCGTTGCTATGCGTATGTGTATAGTGTTTCTATTTCATCATAAGTAGCAAAAAGAATGAGAAAGCACAGAGAACGATTGAAACGATTTTTTTTTCTTTGCCTCTCCAAGTAAGAAATCTACGTACACTTGTTCCTCTTTATGCGATTGTATTTCATTATGATTTCGAATTGTCTGAAGACAAAGACCAAACCTTAAGGCAAATTTGGAGGGAGAAATGTAGGATACCCTTAAATATGTACGACAAATTTATTAAAATATGCGATAAACATTTTGCACCATCCGATATTGGTAAAATATGTTTAAAGGCAGGTGTTGTACCAATTTTTTTTGATAACACTTATGATAATACAGACATATTGAATTTACCTGAAGAAGGTAATCAATGTGACACAGAATTTTCTTGTAGCAATTGTGAAAAACAATTAAAAATAAAAATAAAATATTAAAAATAGAAATAAAAATTTATCTTTCAGCCTGTGTCCATATATATCTCTCTATATAATATCTGTTTATATCTGTCCCTATATATGTATATGTCTATATACTTATATGTCTATATAAGGCTTTGTGTCTGTCTAATTTTATGTCTATTAGTATAAACCTGTTCGGCCGTCTGTGTCCATCCATGGTGGAAAATCCATTTAATTAGATAGCCACGCCTACTGCTAGATTTTATCACAATCCTGAACAGTTAAGACGGATGCAGATGGTAAATAAGCTTCACTGCTAATTATTTTTTCTCCTGTTTACTCTTGTCTTGTAACTTAAAAGTATTAAAATAATTATTATAAGTATTCCTTTTTAAAATTTGTCAAATTTTTAAGATTGATAAATCTACCAGTAAAAATACAATTGAATTATATCTATGAAAAATTTTGCTACGTCCTACGATGGCCTTGCAGACCGCAAAAAAAATAAAAAACTAATGTTGTGTCGTAAATAACATTCATTCACATTCTCACACATACAAACTTTCGATATGATGCGCTTTAATAAAATTTAACTAGTTACAAAAACAATTGCCAATGTAAATATCACTCTCTCACGCCAATAATTTCGGCTATTAAAACGTATCCATGCAAATTTCTTCCCTTTCAACACAAATCTTGTCTTTTCTTCGTGTTGAATACGCCGAAGAATAAAATCACGAAGAGTAGCAAGCCCAACAAAAATTGTTAACAACCGAAATATTTATAGAGCATCAGTGCAAAACAAAGCAAAAGCTATAGAAAGTGAATGAGAGAGAGCGAACCACTCACTATTGAGTGAGAAATCGGTCCAGCGCTGGACCGACCATAGAAAAATATTTTGTTCAAGATTGTGACTCTTGTTATTTCTTACTCTATGGTTGAACCATAGAGTAAGAAATAACTCTATGGTTATTTCTTACTCTATGGTTGAACACGTATAAGTCGAGTAAATGAATGGATGATTGTATGAGAAAACCATTTGATAGTTCCCAACACTAACTTTAATATTAATGTATTGTTTTCGTATTCACAAATTAGCATAAGGTAGCATAAAATAAAATAAGTATATCGAATCAATAATCAACATAAAATGTTCCTTACTTGACAGCACGTGGCCTGTCAAAAAATTTCCAAATATGTTTAATCTATGAAACGGGATCAAATTATTAGGTCTACTAACAAAATATGTTCAATTTATGGATAGAAGAAATGAAGTCTACATATTATACAATACCAGCATAAATTTAGGGCCTTACGAAATACAAAACAAGGGCAAGAGACCATTCGCTCCGGACACTTTATCTAAGGAAGCTGACTAAAATTTTACATACTACAAAATTTGGAGATTTTCGTCGAAGCCAGCGTCGCTGTGTCTCCAATCCTTACTTTTTGCGTAATAAGGCCCTTAATGTGTAATGTTTTTAAAGCAACGAATTGTAGACATTAAATACTTGGAGAATATAATACAATATTTTCATTGGTTTTATATTTTATTGGAAAATATAAAATAATGCTTTTATTGGTTATGGTAACGGGGAAATAAAGTGCGTTAAATGAGAAATACTGCACCAATATACCCAAAATAATTTTATAATATCCCAACAAAAATGTTTGATTCATGCTAGTGGCAACGCTCGTAAAATTGATAAACAAACACGAAATAGTGTTCGGATATCTCATTTCCCTTTTTTATAAATTTATCCTGCTCAGCCAAGTTCGTGTAAAGGCAGCATAATTATGGTCTGATTATGCTGCCTTTGCACGAACTTGGCTGAGCAGGAGAAATTTGTAAAAAAGAGGAAATGATTTAACCGAACACTGTTTCGTGTTTGTTTATCAATTTTTCGAGCGCTGCCACTACCATGAATCAGATACTTATGTTTGGATATTATGAAATTATTTTGGGTATATTGCAGCAATATTGGTACACATATACTCATATACCGCACTTTATTTGCCCGTTGCCATACTTGTTTTTATAACCAATAAAAGTATTATTTTATATTTTCCAATAAAATATAAAACCAATAAAAGTATTGTATTACATTCTCCAAGTATTTAATGGTAAATTCGTTGCTTTAAAAACATTACACATTAAGGGCCTTATTACGCAAACAGTAACGATTGGAGAAACAGCGACGCTGGCTTTGACGAAAATCTCAAAATTTTTGTAGTATGCAAAACCTTAATCAGCTTCCTTAGATAAAGTGTCTGGAGTGAATGGTCTCTTGCTTTTGTATTGTATTCCGTATTAAGGCCCTAAATTTATTCTGGTATTATATAATATGTATACTTCTTTTCTTCCATCCATAAATAGAACATATTTTGTTAATAGACCTAATAATTTGATCCCGTTTCATAAATTAAATATATTTGGAAATTTTCTGATAGGCCACGTGCTGTCAAGTAAGGAAGTAAGTATGTTGATTATTAATTCGATATACTTCTTTTACTTTATGTTACCTTGTGTCTGTGCTAATTTATGGTTACGAAAATAATACATTAATATTAAAATTAGTGTTGGGTACTATCGAATGATTTTCTCATTCATTCATCCATTCATTTGCACGACTTATGCGCGTTCAGCTCATGTGTTGACAACATAATCAACTGACTCGTTTCTCGTCTTTAATTATATGGGTATCGGCTTTTACTCTCTGAAAGATTTTTTAATTACTAAGAATTATTGTTTATCGCACGTATTATTCGATTGTTTCTGGTAACTACGAATTCTTGGAGACAGATTTGCCTCGTTCAATGATGCTTGGATTACCAAAATCTATCGAATGAATGAATAATTAACAACTATCGAATAACTCGATGGTTTTTATTTGATAGTTCCTAACACTAATTGAAATACTAAATATTGAAATAAAAAATTATTGACTAAACAATACTGTCCAAGTATAGATTCAGAGAGTGATGCATTGTTCTGGAATTTATACAACTGTGTGCAGCGGTTGCGAAGGAGGAGAAACGGACGCTGGAGCGTTTTTGTTTTTTGTATAGAACCAGATTCACCTGGACTAGATTTATGAGTTTTTCCTCATTCATGTTAGCAAATAACAAATATTTCTATTGTTTACTATAAATTTTATCGCTCCAAATTGTTTTAGTATGCAAAACATCCTTCAGCTTCAGGTCAGTATTGACGCCCTAAATTTATGCTGGCAATATATAATATGTAGACTTTCTCTTCCATCCATAAATTGAACCATAGAGTAAAGGCCTGATTAGTCGTACGTTTTCGTAATTGTTTACTTTTACGAAACTTTTCGGGTCGCAGGGGGTTCAATTGATTATGATGTTGCCAATCTCGTGGAACCATGTTCGAAAGTGGGAATTTTGTGGGCATTTTTTGATGAATTTTATATTTTAAAATTTTTTTGGATTTTTTTAACTCAAATATTACTAAATTTTTAAAGTAATTATAGAAAATAAAGTATTATTATTAATTATTATTAATAGTTATGTACTGTTTCTTCGGATTTTAATGGTAAATTCATAATTCATTTAAATTTAATCGCATTCATAGAAATTTCACACTTTTTGACAGCTGTGCTCATTGGTTTTGTTAACAATTCTTACAATCATTTGCAAATTCCAAAAAAAGTAAATGGATTACCAAAGTGATTTAGAGATCTTAAATATAATTAGAATCTACTTTGAATGGAAGAATTCGAGTCAAATTAGGCGTTGGCGTGTTCGTCCTATAAACAGAGACCGAGTGAGACATGGTTACTTTAGAATAGTTTTCATAAGTATAAAAAATGTGGATGAAGGCCAATTTTTTATACACACAAGAATGACTCGTCCTATTTATGATTTTCTGTTCAATTTTGTCGGCTCCCATTTAGAAAAGCCACTACAAATCATAGGTGCCGAAGAACGACTGTCAATCACTCTTTTGTAAGTTAAAAAATAATTTTTCAAATGGAATTTTTGAAAAACTAATTTATTTTATTTAAGCTCAATTACCAAAGCTCTTTTATTAAAGCTCAAATTATGATTATTATATTTAATATTATATATATATATATATATATATATATATATATATATATATATATATATATATATATATATATATATATATATATATATATAATATATATATATATATATATATATATATATATATATATATATATATATATATATATATATATATATATATATATATATATATATATATATATATATATATATATATATATATATATATATATATATATATATATATATATATATATATATATATATATATATATATATATATATATATATATATATATATATATATATATATATATATATATATATATATATATATATATATATATATATATATATATATATATATATATATATATATATATATATATATATATATATATATATATATATATATATATATATATATATATATATATATATATATATATATATATATATATATATATATATATATATATATATATATATATATATATATATATATATATATATATATATATATATATATATATATATATATATATATATATATATATATATATATATATATATATATATATATATATATATATATATATATATATATATATATATATATATATATATATATATATATATATATATATATATATATATATATATATATATATATATATATATATATATATATATATATATATATATATATATATATATATATATATATATATATATATATATATATATATATATATATATATATATATATATATATATATATATATATATATATATATATATATATATATATATATATATATATATATATATATATATATATATATATATATATATATATATATATATATATATATATATATATATATATATATATATATATATATATATATATATATATATATATATATATATATATATATATATATATATATATATATATATATATATATATATATATATATATATATATATATATATATATATATATATATATATATATATATATATATATATATATATATATATATATATATATATATATATATATATATATATATATATATATATATATATATATATATATATATATATATATATATATATATATAAAGTAAATATAAATTGAAGTGAAAGCTTTATGTGGCCACTCACTTTTGTTGTCACTTTGTTCGAATTTGAGAGAATTTTTCGAAACGTGACCAAATATTAAAATGATTTTGATATTGCGGGGGGAAATTCTCACAACCACACGAACTGCATATAGCTTATGAGTTTTGACATATGAGTTTCGTATTTGAAAAAGAACGAACGTACCGACTAATCAGGCCTTTAATTTGTGTTTTCGAAAATAATATATTAATATTAAAACTAGTGTTGGGAACTATTAACAGATTTCAACTGTCGATAGTTATAACTGAATGATTTTAACTATCGAAATATATTTTTCATTCATTTATTCATTCATTTACTCGACCTATTCGTGTTCAACTCACGTGTTGACAACATAATCAACGGTCTAGTTGCTCTTGTTTGATTAATTGGGTATCGGCTTTTACTCTCTGAATGATTTCTGAATTACTAAGAACTACCGAATATTTGAATTTTACCGAATATTGGATAGTTTCTAGTAATTACCAATTCTACGAGACAGATTCACTCGTTGATGATGTTTGGACTACCAAAATCTATCGAATGAATTAATAATTAACAACTACTGAATAACTAGATGGTTTTTATTTGATAGTTCCTAACACTAGTTAAAATACTAAAAAGTGTATTAAAAAATTCTAGACTAAACAATACCGTCCAAGTATAGATTCAGAGAGTGATGCATTGTTCTGGAATTTATAAAACTGTGCGCAGTGGTTGCGAAGGAGGAGAAACACACGCTGGAGCGTTTTTTTTTTGTATACAACGAGATTCTATACAACTGGAACTAGAATTGGATAGATTTATGAGTTTTCGCCCATTCATATTAGCAAATAACAGATATTTCTATTCTTTACTATAAATTTTATGCAAAATGTTTTCAAAAATGTTCAAATTGATGCCAGATTGATTTCCATGCTAGAAGTCTCAATTACGAACAATCCCTTGAACCTTTATTAAGCCAAAGAACATTTTTTTAAGTTGTGCCTATATTGCACCGTAAGAATTTGAAGAGGTGAGATGTGGCAGCGCGATTGAACCGTCAGGCACCATAATCAGCCCATTAAGCTATATAAAGTTGGTACTCTCTACCATAATCATTCTCTTTAAATAACAACCGCCATCTATACGTCAGGTCGGGTACTTCTGGGACTACCCTCGTATACGCTTCATTGAAGCCGAACATAGTGTTCTAACGTGTTACAAATTTCTTGGTATTCCTTGGTAAATTGGGAAAAGCTTAATCCTTATGAAATGAAATTGTAAAGCCCCATTTTTGGGTCTCTACTGAAACTTTGAAGCAGGAATTTTATGGCCGTGATGCTAAAGTTGGACATTACTAATCCATAAAAAAGTAGGTGTGCCACGTGCATTATTATATATGTACTCGATGTTATGTTGAAGATGGGTTAGTAGATCAACATTAAACAAAAAAATGGAAATGTAATCTAAAAGAGACAGGCACTTATTATTAATAATAATCTCTGATTATTGGGACCCAATTTTAATTTTATATTACGGGTGTAGGATGTATAAGCTTCGGCCAGACCGAAGTTGGTGTTCTTATTTGTATTTTTTAAAAAAATCCCCAGAAATGACAAACATTGAATGAATGAATGAGTTTCAATTGATTATTTATGCTTAATGCCTTCTAATTAGCTAATTTTAATTTTCGTGACATATTTGGCCAAATGAAATAATTAAAAACAAAAAATGTTTGGTTGCAAAATCCCAACAACTTAATTTAATAATTTCACCGATTTAGGCTGCGAAGCATTGTCATACTTGCAATAATGTTTTACATGGAAGTAATAAATATTGAAATAGTAGGAGTGCAGTAGTAAGAGAAAATGTAAAATTTTTCCAAAATGTCGCGTTTGTTATTGTGGCATTCACAGTCAATTTCGTAGAGATTAATGTTCAAAAGTAATGATCATGCGGTTTAATAATTATATTTATTTGCTCAAAGAGTGAATTTCGTTTAATAGGTAAAATCTTCATTGCTAGATAAGCCTGAGGCCTGTAATCAATACACAGTGTTTGTTGTGTTTGGATCACTTTTTTGGATCCATAGAAATGCATTATGATTTTAATGATAAGTTCTAAGAATGTGAACATTTCATTAAATTTTTTTTGCTAATCCTGTTCCAAAACCTTTTATTGGACTTATTAGTAAAGGAATAAAAATCTATATAAAAATAACAACAAAAACAGATACTTAACATAATTATTAGTCAACTAATTTATGAGATAATTCAGGCTTCTTCTCTCATTTTTGCTCGTTATTTTTTAGCTTACTGCGTTCCTTCTTATGTTTCTTTCTTACTTTCTTCTATTGTTAAAACGAAAGAAATATTTAAAATTTTAATGAATATAAAAATTATTAACGTTTTTCCGACGGTTTTTTTGAATTTTTGAGTGGATCTAATAAAATCATGTTCGATTAATTAACACGAGACAATTTTTAGAAATTTTGATTTTATGTTTTTTCTTGAAATGTTTTGTTTTTCGCTTCAATTTGTTGGATTACTTCATCATTTAAAATTGGTTATTATGTAGTTACGGTTTATGTGGTTTTTGCTTGTGTTTGATGCAATTTTTTAGTTCTTTTACAATGATGTCCTTTGTGCATGTTTCTGTTGTTGTTCATCTTCCCGCGATTGTTGTTGTTACTGGGATATGAGCAGTGTTGCTGATGGTGTATTTTGAAGATCGCTTATCTTTGGGCTCCCGCCGTGTGAAATATTTTCATTAAAATTTTATCCTTCATCGTACCCTATTTTTTACTTTGGTCGACTTTTGATTTGTTGTTTTTGTTGGCATTTTGTTATTGTAATAGATCAATAAAAACCTATGACGATCATAAATTGTTTCAACTTCACGTTGACATCTTGAGCTGAATGAAATTTTTAAACAACGGAAAAAGGAATGAGTTTGGATAAAAACAATACAGATCCATAAGGAGAAAACGATGTTGGTTCAGGAATAAAATAAAATGTCTGTCATTGATAAATGACGATGATAAAAACTTTTAAGCTTGAAATGTTATGATTTTGAATTGTTGTACGATAAGTTTTGATTGTTTATTGAGGAATTGATGTTGAAGAGTGATTGTTATTTTTTGTTGTTATAGGAAAAATTACAATTACAGTTAAAATCAATTAAAATTAATAATAATCTAAACCACAATATATAATGTAATTTGAGTAGTTTAACATATTTAAATAAACTTTTAAAAGTAAAAAATTTAAATATAATATTAAAAGTGTAAAAAGGAAAAAATTAAACAGAAATATTTTCAACAAAAATATTTTTAAATTAATTTCTTTGTCGATTATATAGTGATTGACATATGAGCGTGCACTGCGTTTGGGAGAGCTTCTTCGATTTAAAATAATGGGAATGTTTTTCAGAAACAATGAAAATAAGCGCATTGTCAATTGCAAATTGTATTTTCCAATGCTACGAAAGAGTTCGGCAAAATCAAAAAACATAATGATGAAAAATTCACAAATTGTGCATAACTGTGAAACCACAACCTGGCAGCGGCAGCGGCAGCTACGTGAAATTTACACAGGAGCTTATGGGAACAGCTAGCTGCCGGGCATCGTCATCAAAATTAAAATCTATTTCGTCAGCAAAGCATTTTCTCTTTTTCTGTCAAGAAGAGTTGCCAATTTTTGACGAAAATCCTAGACAATTTCTAAAATTGTAATAGAATTATAATAGAATGTAAACAAAACCCGAACAGAATTCACAACTAAATGAAGAAAATGTAAACAAACAAATGACAGATGCCGCTGTCGATGCCACTGCCACATATAATCCCGGCAGCTCGTGAGAGAGCGTTACTGCCGCTGCCGCTGCCAGGTTGTGGTTTCACAGTAACTGTGAAACCACAACTTGGCAGCGGCAGCGGCAGCTACGTGAAATTTACACAGGAGCTTATGTGAACAGCTAGCTGCCGGGCATCGTCAGCAAAATTAAAATCTATTTCGTTAGCAAAGCATTTTCTCTTTTTCTCTCAAGCAGAGTTGCCAATTTTTGACAAAAGTCCTAGACAATTTCTAAAATTGTAATAGAATTATAATAGAATGTAAACAAAACCCGAACAGAATTCACAACTAAATGAAGAAAATGTATACAAACAAATGACAGATGCCGCTGTCGATGCCACTGCCACATATAATCCCGGCAGCTCGTGAGAGAGCGTTACTGCCGCTGCCGCTGCCAGGTTGTGGTTTCACAGTAAGTTATTGAAACAGCTCGCATGCTCATGATATACGCTCTAGCGGTGGTACATACGCAACTCCGGTTTCATAGTCAGGATTTGTACAAACATCAGATTTGATATGATTATTATACCACGAGGATTGGGCCAATGACATAATATGGGGAACTATAGAGAGACATATATTTTCACTAATTCTGTGAAAAACAATTTGCAACCTTTCTTTCAAAAACACGGCGCAACAAGATTTTCCTCCAAAAACCAGATAGTGATTTTCGATAGGAAAATTTTCCGCTGATTCCGAAAATATTGTTAGTTTTCTAGTTGCGGTTCTAGTTTAGTTTTTGAGATATCAACAAAAAACGTTTTTTGGTATCTCGAAAACTTAGATTTATATAATTAACTGTAGCTTCCTAATTTTTCATTTTTTTAATAAAAACCGACCACGGAAGTAAAGGTAATTGTCTAACAAAAATTTCAAGACTACGTTTGTTAAAATCAGCTAAGGAATGCCAATTCTATCGCAAAAAGATGTCAGAAAAAATTATTTTTTTCGATTTTTTGAAAAATTATTGAAATCATCAACCTAAATAAGGTATAAAACGTATTCCTCCAAAAATGAAAACTCAAGTTTCTAAAGTGAAATTTTATGCGGTTTTCAAAATTGCTACTAGTTTTTTCCTATCTCATCTTAGCTATCGCCATAAGCTATCGCCATTTATCCAAAAAAACATTTTTTCTTATCATACTGAATATAACGGATATAATGAGAGTAATCAACCGCAGCTCCTTTATTTCTAATTTAACAGGAAAAATTATAGGTATGTAATGACAGGTAATCCTTTAATAAAGATTTCAAGATTTATTTTGAAAAAATCGGTTGTAAACTGTTACCTCGGGAATTGAATTTTTGTCAATTTTTTATGTTTATATTGACTTTTATTCCGTTGATAAACTTCAAATGAGATAATATTTTTTTGTTTTATACATGTAATAATTTTATTAAAAACATTTTTGACTTTAATGTGTTATAAATAAACAATATGTACACTTATTTTTAGAAAAACTAAAAATATGAAATTGTTCATATAATACTTTTTTTGATTTTAGAGTAGGTATCTTAAAGATGCCAATTTCTTAAGATATTTTTTATATATTTAATATTTGTAATAATAAACTAATAATGTTTATTTTTATTTTAATTATTATTTTTCTTCTCTTATTTGTGGTCCAACGAATATGCCTTCCCTTAATTTCGCGTATGATATTTTAGGAAAGATTTTGCATATATACTTAAATGCTTCACTCTCCTTACTTAAGGCTTTCACAAAGTTCTTCATCAGTCCAAGTTTTATATGAAGTGGAGTCAAAATTACCTTATCCGTCAGCACTAGTGGTTTATTTTTCACATTATAGTTGTTGGTTTGGTAGCCGGTTCTTGTTGGCCAATATTGACGAGTAAAATGATTTTCTCTGTCGCGACTATCCCACAGGCACAAGGAGGTTTAAAAATATTTTTTGCATTTAATTTTTTTATATATAACATGCAAAGCAATAAAAGTCAATATAAACATAAAAAATTGACAAAAATTCAATTCCCGAGGTAACAGTTTACAACCGATTTTTTCAAAATAAGTCTTGAAATCTTTATTAAAGGATTACCTGTCATTGCATACCTATAATTTTTCCTGTTAAATTAAGTAAATTATGTAAATAAAGGAGCTGCGGTTGATTACTCTCATTATATAATGAGAGTATGTTATATTCAGTATGATAAGAAAATATGTTTTTTGGATAAATGGCGATAGCTTAAAAATGAGATGAGATAGGAAAAAACTAGTAGCAATTTTGAAAATCGCATAAAATTTCACTTTAGAAACATGAGTTTTCATTTTTGGAGGAATACGTTTTATAAATTATTTGGATTGATGATTTCAATATTTTTCAAAAAAATCGAAAAAAATTAATTTTTTTCTGACTTCTTTTTGCGATAGATTTGGCATTCCTTAGCTGATTTTAACAAACGCAATCTTAAAATTTTTGTTAGACAATTACCTTTACTTCCATGGTCGGTTTTTATTAAAAAAATTAGGAAGCTACAATTAATTATATAAATCTAAGTTTTCGAGATACCAAGAAAACGTTTTTTGTTGATATCTCGAAAACTAAAGCCGCAACTAGAAAACTAACAACATTTTCGGAATCAGCGAAAAAAAATTTTCCTATAGAAAATTGAACTTTCGTTTCTGGAGGGTAAAATTTTTCATTTTTGTTGCGCCGTGAAATTGTCAAAAATAAGCTAAAAAGCGGAGAGAAGTGCAAAATAAAGTACAGACCGCAGACTTCACTTGGGCAGGGTTCGGAAGGGTTTTCATAGATAAGGGGTTGATCTTGAATACCTTTTATATTCTGGAATGAAGTCTGGCTTATTGATGGGAGCAAGATCAGAAGAGGAACAAGATCAATAGCCAAAAAAAAGTGAATCAAAGCTCTCAAAGTCAAAAGCTCTTTAGTGGCATAGGAAGATTGCAAAATGGAATTACTGGAAGTATGTTGGAGAATTAAATCATGTTTGAAAATTTTTAATACAATTACATTTCAAAATTTAGACCTAAGGTTTATTCAATTTAATGCCAATAAAATTTTGTTATTGATTTGTTGTTTTTAAACTTTCGCATTTCTAAATAGATAACAAACTTTAAACAGATTTTCTAAAGATCAACCCCATCGATATATACAATTCATTATTGAATAAATTAAGAAATAATTTTATAACCCTATAATTAAATTATGGAACCAAACTTTAACGTTCTCCAATTTCGCAATATTTTTGTGGAACATTTTTTATATAAGCACTATTTTCATTAACGATTGGTTTATTTTAAAAGAAATATCAAAAGTAATATGAGAAAAGGAAGAGTGAAGGGCGAGAAAATGTATAATATTCTTAGAAAGTTCGCTAACAACAATCCAAGCTTGATATATGTGACTAATCATGCACTCGTACGGGAATGTTTCAATTAAATATTTAAAACAAAAACAACAACTACAAGGAATTGTTTACATAAAAATTGTTCATATTAAAACAAATATTAACGGCCATATAAAAAACTTCTAATGGACCTGTCATTATTGATTGTGTGAATGTGAGCATACTTTCATAGCATTCACTCGATTTCAAACACTTTCGCTCCCTCCGAATCTGTGTTGCTTTAGTTGGTTTCGTTTTTTGTTACCAAAGTGATTTTTTGTGCTTTTGGAAGTGCCATAAAATAACAGCTTATCCTATGATAAGCTGTCAACAGCAATTACATGTTTCACGCATTACATGAGTAATGACCACACGATTAAAAGCAATAAAGAGCTATAATTTAGTACACTTTTCAACGTGTGGGGGCGATCGAGGAAGTGGATTATCATTATATTTTCTTACTTTTGTAAATTTCAGCAAAATCGACCCTTTTATACATAAAACGAGCAGACGTGTTTCATTGATAAGGTCATTTGTAAACAGAGTTTTGTAAAGCAATTGTAACGAAGTGAATTTTAGTTTCAGGTCGAATTTCTATGATTGCAGTTAGGAGCCCTGGCTCAAATTCGATTTTCGGGATTACAGAGTGCATGTTATGCCTGTCCATTATATGCCGGTGTAGAGTATATGATCCTCAGGTAGACCGAAGTTAACTTTTACTGGTTATTATTGATCTTGCATTATATATGCTTTTATTTTGTAACCAAAGACATCGCTTCAGATATTTCTAGGTCGGCAGCATTATGATATACCACATCTGGCGGTATCACTACGCGCTATCTAAATTAAAAAATGAGCCCTTTAATTGTAACACGGCGTGCTGCGAGTGTCCTATCCCATGAAAAGAACGATACGAATAACAAACAACTGAATCTACAACTACAAACTTAATAGCAAACGAAACTTTAACAAACACTGAAATCTGAAAAAATATATCAGAGGCATTCTTCGCTTTTTTATAATTTCTCATTTATTTAAGCTTATTTTATTTAAATCGAGGAAATATTATAATTATTATTATACACTATTCTTCTTTCTTTACTGGGAGGTCTTTATATAATTTTAAGCAAAAGTTTCTGATTGAATATCGTATTCTGTAGTTCTTGTATTTCGCTTCTTTCCTTTCCCAATTTTAGGTTAGACTTTTTGACCTTGGCCTTTTTACACTATATATTTTCGAAAATTTTTTGTTGATATCTTTTTATATTTTCTTGCATTTTGTTGCGATCGTATATATTGCACCTATAACTCAATCTCATTTCGATATTACTGATTCTTACTTTGATATTAATGCTCTGACGGATAACATTTTCAGCTATGATGGTCGTGGTACCTTTTGTTTGGATGTTGGCCATAAATCTTAATTTTTATTGTGATTCTGGGGTTTTGGTTTAAGGTCAAAAGTAAATCGCTAAATTGACCAGGCAATTGATTGAGGTCTATCGCAAAATGTTTTATATTCTGGGTATGATTAAAAACTTTCATTGGCAAATAAAAACAAGGTGTTGACAAGCAAAATTTTCTCCTCTGATAATCTCTGAGTGCCATTAGTTCCTCTTCCGAGGAAGAAAATTAGAACGATAACAGCAGAATCAGCAGAAACAGGCATAACGTAAGACGAAAGTAAATTTCAATACCAAGAAATACCGCTATATAAATAATGCAACAAAATCAATTCCTACGCACATTTTTATACTTTAGTTTCTGGTAATCTTAAGCATATAAAAGCAGGGCGTAGGTACACGATTAACGCCACTGAATTATATTAATCGCTATCAATTTGTTATCGACCAACTACAAGCTCGACTACAATGAATAACTGAATATAATTTTATTATGTTGTTCGCTGTTAGCGTTTTTACTACAATCGAGCACCTTTTGCTTGCATGTGATTTTTGTACTCTTGTCGTTGTTCTGATTCTTTATGTCCTACCAAGGAAACGAATTTCACTCTTTTGCATACCAGTTAACAAGATGCCCAAGTAGATCAGAGCTTGGCCGCGAGAGAACATTACCCAAAGAACTCAAAAGCCGAAAAGCCAAGTAAATTTAAATAATAATAGCCATACACTCATACGTATGTGTGAAAACAAAGCATTAATTTCTTTTTTGTTTTATTAAATCGAAGTGTGGTAATGAGCTTTTGCATTTCCCTCCGATTCGTTTTTTTACAGTGAATCGCAGTGGAGATAAACGCTTAACGTGACATCAATAGCTTTGACTTATTTATTTCAACGTAATCATTTTTGTTATTGTTGTTTTTTATATCCTATTCCCTTTAAGAAAAAGGATATATTAACGTTGATACTAAGTTTGTAACGCAGTGAAGGAGCTACAATAGATGTAGAAAAGTATATATATTCTGGCTGAGAATGATCCCCTGAGCCCTGTCCGTCCGTCCGTCTGTCTGTCTGTCTGCCTGTAGAAATCACGATTACAAGAGAACAAATGAAGCTATCTTCATGAAATTTGGTATGAATATTTCGTGTTAGAATAGGTTGGAATTCAAAATGGGCGAAATCGGACAACTTTCACGCCTACTTTTGGTATTTAATGTGATTTAAATAGTGTTTATAGCTCAATTTCTCAGCTCCGAGTACGAAGTTAAAGGTGAAATTGTATATCCGAGTCTACCATATTTGAAAATCCGCAATGAAAGTCCGCCCACTAGTGACAAAATTCGTACAGGCGTAAAAATAATTTGGCAAAAATATTTCCTGTCATCATAGGAAGCATCATAGGTTTTGTAAATGGGCGAAATCAGAAAACTGCCACGCCCACGCCTCAATTAGAACTGATTCACAAAAAATGAGCGTTGAAAAGAACAAATAAAACACGAAATTTGGTACGAATGTTCTCTGTCATGACAGGCTGGCTATAATTGTAAATATAATAATTTAAATATAAATAGTATATAATATATTTAAATAAGCCGCCGACATTTTATTTGAACGTTGTTATCAAGAGATTCGGGAATAGGATATATAAGCTTCGGACAGGCCGAAGATAACGTTCTTACTAGTTTTTTGTTAATCCTGGTTAGCCCTTTCTTTTTCTTTCCGATAAATTATAATGGAAATACAAAAATGAATCCAGAAATTTGAAAAATTAATGTGGAGATGTTTGTGTAAGGAGTTGGATGAATGATTAGGAAGATAGAATATCCATGATAAAAAAGGCTTCGCTTCTCTACTTTTGTGTGTAATTTCTATCCTTAATTAATTCTCATGACGCGACTAATATATACTGAGTGGTGATAACACAACCTGTGTATTATTTTTGCTCTAAGCATGATCTTCATGTGCGTATTCGCAACATTCGACATATATGCCTAATAGCGCGTTCACATTCAACGGATTTATTTAGGTTTCGGGTTAGGTTTTGGAATTAGAGCGAAACCAAACATAAACCCAGGTTTGTCCCATTGAATTTGTTGTTGTGAATTTTTTATAAATGCAACAAAATTCTTGGGTTTATCAGTTCACAACCCTAATTCGAAGTTCGAACAAAAGAATAATATACATTTGTCTCTTTCTACCTCTAGTGTAATAGAGGGAGATAAATATTGACTAAAATAATATGTCAGAAAAATAAAATTACAATTAGGAAACAAATTTTTGTAAACAACGAAACAAGGGAAATATATTTTCAAATAAACACAGGATATTAACAAATGAGGAAAGAAGCAACTAAAATAAATTGAAATAAATAAACAACGACAGAGTGTGGTAGATATTTCTCCAAAACATTCAAAAAATAATAATATTTGCTCCACCATATGAACTCAGCAGGAAGGCTGAACAATAAAATAATTGTCAATAGGTTCAAAAGTTGTGAACGTTGACAGCCGAAACCTGGGTTACTGTATATGAACACTCGATCAGCTGATCGATATTCGAAAGCCCAAATCCAGGTTTATTTTTTTATGTGAACAAGCTATAACGTAATATTCGTGGTGGTTACACCTAAGTTGGAGGGGTTATAATCGTAATAATGAGCCTCTTCTTTACGGATAAAAAGACAAAAGGTTTGTGTTTTATTTTTATTTAATAATTTTATCTAATCATAAATATAATTTAAAAGGATATAAAAGGTTATTCACAAAACTATTGGATGTTTTCAAATAAAAATGGCCCCTAAGATTAATACCCATACACAATTTTGCTTATCTCTTATGAAGCATTACTTCTGGTTTGGACTTATCATTATAAGTCGTTCCCTTTTTGTAAAATAATCAAAAAACCCATAGTATAGGAAATGTTCTCATCTTTTCAACGATTTTCGGTCTAAAGGATGTTGTTTGAAATGTGGGTTTTTCTATTTGACTGAATTCTTTATTAAACAACTGCTTTAGATCAATTTATCTTTTAAGTTTCTTTGTTGTTTCAATAATATATTGTTTCAGTGTCGAAATAAAAAAATTTTTTCGTATAATACAAACTGTTTTCTTTTCCTTTTGTTCTTCATTTACTGCTCTTTCTCCCGCATATTAATACCCTTATTTCTAAAGTCACGTGGTGAATTAAGACGACGTCGTCTTAAAAGTCACTTTTTAAGAGACGTCGTTTTCACAAAGTCACTTTTTGAGCGGGTGACCCTCTTACGTCGTTCTCACTGCTTAACGTAGTATTTTTGTTGTTATTTAGTGATGGTGAACTTTTCACGAAATTTTACTCTTGTGGCTGTGTTCAATAACAAATATCATTAAATAAATTGCACTACATCCAAAAATTTTTGATTTTTTGGGCAATATTAGACCTATAAAAGCTGAAAAAAACAAAGAATAGTTGAAAGAAAATGTTATAACAACATTTATATGTTATAACAAATGTTATAATAATTTTATTAAAAACATTTTTGACTTTAATGTGTTATAAATAAACAATATGTACACTTATTTTTAGAAAAACTAAAAATATGAAATTGTTCATATAATACTTTTTTTGATTTTAGAGTAGGTATCTTAAAGATGCCAATTTCTTAAGATATTTTTTATATATTTAATATTTGTAATAATAAGCTAATAATGTTTATTTTTATTTTAATTATTATTTTTCTTCTCTTATTTGTGGTCCAACGAATATGCCTTCCCTTAATTTCGCGTATGATATTTTAGGAAAGATTTTGCATATATACTTAAATGCTTCACTCTCCTTACTTAAGGCTTTCACAAAGTTCTTCATCAGTCCAAGTTTTATATGAAGTGGAGTCAAAATTACCTTATCCGTCAGCACTAGTGGTTTATTTTTCACATTATAGTTGTTGGTTTGGTAGCCGGTTCTTGTTGGCCAATATTGACGAGTAAAATGATTTTCTCTGTCGCGACTATCCCACAGGCACAAGGAGGTTTAAAAATATTTTTTGCATTTAATTTTTTTATATATAACATGCAAAGCAATAAAAGTCAATATAAACATAAAAAATTGACAAAAATTCAATTCCCGAGGTAACAGTTTACAACCGATTTTTTCAAAATAAGTCTTGAAATCTTTATTAAAGGATTACCTGTCATTGCATACCTATAATTTTTCCTGTTAAATTAAGTAAATTATGTAAATAAAGGAGCTGCGGTTGATTACTCTCATTATATAATGAGAGTATGTTATATTCAGTATGATAAGAAAATATGTTTTTTGGATAAATGGCGATAGCTTAAAAATGAGATGAGATAGGAAAAAACTAGTAGCAATTTTGAAAATCGCATAAAATTTCACTTTAGAAACATGAGTTTTCATTTTTGGAGGAATACGTTTTATAAATTATTTGGATTGATGATTTCAATATTTTTCAAAAAAATCGAAAAAAATTAATTTTTTTCTAACTTCTTTTTGCGATAGATTTGGCATTCCTTAGCTGATTTTAACAAACGCAATCTTAAAATTTTTGTTAGACAATTACCTTTACTTCCATGGTCGGTTTTTATTAAAAAAATTAGGAAGCTACAGTTAATTATATAAATCTAAGTTTTCGAGATACCAAGAAAACGTTTTTTGTTGATATCTCGAAAACTAAAGCCGCAACTAGAAAACTAACAACATTTTCGGAATCAGCGAAAAAAAATTTTCCTATAGAAAATTGAACTTTCGTTTCTGGAGGGTAAAATTTTTCATTTTTGTTGCGCCGTGAAATTGTCAAAAATAAGCTAAAAAGCGGAGAGAAGTGCAAAATAAAGTACAGACCGCAGACTTCACTTGGGCAGGGTTCGGAAGGGTTTTCATAGATAAGGGGTTGATCTTGAATACCTTTTATATTCTGGAATGAAGTCTGGCTTATTGATGGGAGCAAGATCAGAAGAGGAACAAGATCAATAGCCAAAAAAAAGTGAATCAAAGCTCTCAAAGTCAAAAGCTCTTTAGTGGCATAGGAAGATTGCAAAATGGAATTACTGGAAGTATGTTGGAGAATTAAATCATGTTTGAAAATTTTTAATACAATTACATTTCAAAATTTAGACCTAAGGTTTATTCAATTTAATGCCAATAAAATTTTGTGAATTGATTGAGGTCTATCGCAAAATGTTTTATATTCTGGGTATGATTAAAAACTTTCATTGGCAAATAAAAACAAGGTGTTGACAAGCAAAATTTTCTCCTCTGATAATCTCTGAGTGCCATTAGTTCCTCTTCCGAGGAAGAAAATTAGAACGATAACAGCAGAATCAGCAGAAACAGGCATAACGTAAGACGAAAGTAAATTTCAATACCAAGAAATACCGCTATATAAATAATGCAACAAAATCAATTCCTACGCACATTTTTATACTTTAGTTTCTGGTAATCTTAAGCATATAAAAGCAGGGCGTAGGTACACGATTAACGCCACTGAATTATATTAATCGCTATCAATTTGTTATCGACCAACTACAAGCTCGACTACAATGAATAACTGAATATAATTTTATTATGTTGTTCGCTGTTAGCGTTTTTACTACAATCGAGCACCTTTTGCTTGCATGTGATTTTTGTACTCTTGTCGTTGTTCTGATTCTTTATGTCCTACCAAGGAAACGAATTTCACTCTTTTGCATACCAGTTAACAAGATGCCCAAGTAGATCAGAGCTTGGCCGCGAGAGAACATTACCCAAAGAACTCAAAAGCCGAAAAGCCAAGTAAATTTAAATAATAATAGCCATACACTCATACGTATGTGTGAAAACAAAGCATTAATTTCTTTTTTGTTTTATTAAATCGAAGTGTGGTAATGAGCTTTTGCATTTCCCTCCGATTCGTTTTTTTACAGTGAATCGCAGTGGAGATAAACGCTTAACGTGACATCTATAGCTTTGACTTATTTATTTCAACGTAATCATTTTTGTTATTGTTGTTTTTTATATCCTATTCCCTTTAAGAAAAAGGATATATTAACGTTGATACTAAGTTTGTAACGCAGTGAAGGAGCTACAATAGATGTAGAAAAGTATATATATTCTGGCTGAGAATGATCCCCTGAGCCCTGTCCGTCCGTCCGTCTGTCTGTCTGTCTGCCTGTAGAAATCACGATTACAAGAGAACAAATGAAGCTATCTTCATGAAATTTGGTATGAATATTTCGTGTTAGAATAGGTTGGAATTCAAAATGGGCGAAATCGGACAACTTTCACGCCTACTTTTGGTATTTAATGTGATTTAAATAGTGTTTATAGCTCAATTTCTCAGCTCCGAGTACGAAGTTAAAGGTGAAATTGTATATCCGAGTCTACCATATTTGAAAATCCGCAATGAAAGTCCGCCCACTAGTGACAAAATTCGTACAGGCGTAAAAATAATTTGGCAAAAATATTTCCTGTCATCATAGGAAGCGTGGTTTTGTAAATGGGCGAAATCAGAAAACTGCCACGCCCACGCCTCAATTAGAACTGATTCACAAAAAATGAGCGTTGAAAAGAACAAATAAAACACGAAATTTGGTACGAATGTTCTCTGTCATGACAGGCTGGCTATAATTGTAAATATAATAATTTAAATATAAATAGTATATAATATATTTAAATAAGCCGCCGACATTTTATTTGAACGTTGTTATCAAGAGATTCGGGAATAGGATATATAAGCTTCGGACAGGCCGAAGATAACGTTCTTACTAGTTTTTTGTTAATCCTGGTTAGCCCTTTCTTTTTCTTTCCGATAAATTATAATGGAAATACAAAAATGAATCCAGAAATTTGAAAAATTAATGTGGAGATGTTTGTGTAAGGAGTTGGATGAATGATTAGGAAGATAGAATATCCATGATAAAAAAGGCTTCGCTTCTCTACTTTTGTGTGTAATTTCTATCCTTAATTAATTCTCATGACGCGACTAATATATACTGAGTGGTGATAACACAACCTGTGTATTATTTTTGCTCTAAGCATGATCTTCATGTGCGTATTCGCAACATTCGACATATATGCCTAATAGCGCGTTCACATTCAACGGATTTATTTAGGTTTCGGGTTAGGTTTTGGAATTAGAGCGAAACCAAACATAAACCCAGGTTTGTCCCATTGAATTTGTTGTTGTGAATTTTTTATAAATGCAACAAAATTCTTGGGTTTATCAGTTCACAACCCTAATTCGAAGTTCGAACAAAAGAATAATATACATTTGTCTCTTTCTACCTCTAGTGTAATAGAGGGAGATAAATATTGACTAAAATAATATGTCAGAAAAATAAAATTACAATTAGGAAACAAATTTTTGTAAACAACGAAACAAGGGAAATATATTTTCAAATAAACACAGGATATTAACAAATGAGGAAAGAAGCAACTAAAATAAATTGAAATAAATAAACAACGACAGAGTGTGGTAGATATTTCTCCAAAACATTCAAAAAATAATAATATTTGCTCCACCATATGAACTCAGCAGGAAGGCTGAACAATAAAATAATTGTCAATAGGTTCAAAAGTTGTGAACGTTGACAGCCGAAACCTGGGTTACTGTATATAAACACTCGATCAGCTGATCGATATTCGAAAGCCCAAATCCAGGTTTATTTTTTTATGTGAACAAGCTATAACGTAATATTCGTGGTGGTTACACCTAAGTTGGAGGGGTTATAATCGTAATAATGAGCCTCTTCTTTACGGATAAAAAGACAAAAGGTTTGTGTTTTATTTTTATTTAATAATTTTATCTAATCATAAATATAATTTAAAAGGATATAAAAGGTTATTCACAAAACTATTGGATGTTTTCAAATAAAAATGGCCCCTAAGATTAATACCCATACACAATTTTGCTTATGTCTTATGAAGCATTACTTCTGGTTTGGACTTATCATTATAAGTCGTTCCCTTTTTGTAAAATAATCAAAAAACCCATAGTATAGGAAATGTTCTCATCTTTTCAACGATTTTCGGTCTAAAGGATGTTGTTTGAAATGTGGGTTTTTCTATTTGACTGAATTCTTTATTAAACAACTGCTTTAGATCAATTTATCTTTTAAGTTTCTTTGTTGTTTCAATAATATATTGTTTCAGTGTCGAAATAAAAAAATTTTTTCGTATAATACAAATTGTTTTCTTTTCCTTTTGTTCTTCATTTACTGCTCTTTCTCCCGCATATTAATACCCTTATTTCTAAAGTCACGTGGTGAATTAAGACGACGTCGTCTTAAAAGTCACTTTTTAAGAGACGTCGTTTTCACAAAGTCACTTTTTGAGCGGGTGACCCTCTTACGTCGTTCTCACTGCTTAACGTAGTATTTTTGTTGTTATTTAGTGATGGTGAACTTTTCACGAAATTTTACTCTTGTGGCTGTGTTCAATAACAAATATCATTAAATAAATTGCACTACATCCAAAAATTTTTGATTTTTTGGGCAATATTAGACCTATAAAAGCTGAAAAAAACAAAGAATAGTTGAAAGAAAATGTTATAACAACATTTATTTCGTTTTTTATAACATTTTTTGCTTTTTGTTTGAACAATAATGACAAGCATAATTTTTAGTGTTGGAAGTTATGCAACCGTGCAAATTTGTATAACATTATATAATAACATTTATATGTTAACATTTATTAGAAATATCTCAATATATTCTCAATTCATATAGAAGTAATTACGAATGGACTAAAATACGAAAATCCACTGATAATATCGATAGGTTGTACCCAAAAATGTTAATGGTTTTATATTTCTCTTATGAGAGCGCCTTAACGATATCTTGAGTGAATTTTCGTATTTTAATTCACTCGTAGGCCCTTCTGTATAATATGTTTATGTAAAGCGTACTAAGGGTAAGGTCTGATCTTCCGTCGGTAATGCACATTGATAAAATGATAAGGCACTAAAAATTTTCAAATATTTATGGTGCTTCACAACTAGTATACTTCGTCTGACGGTGTGGACCATCGGTCCAAAAAATAGCGAAGCAAACAAGAAAAATCGCCACATTGCCCATATCAATAGTATAATAGTGAAATACAATAATAGTGAAAATTATTAAAATTTCAAATGTTTTTTTCATTTGGTTGCATATAACAAATATATTGCAAATACAAGGATAGAATTATAGTTTTTGAAAACGAGAATTCATTTTTAAAAAGGAAAACAGCAAATTTTTGTTGAGAGACGACACCTAATTTGGTGTCAAGACGACGTGACGTCAATTATTGTCTTTGTGAACACCGATTTCTTACGTTATTGACGACGACGTCAACAGCTGATACATTTACTCATATTTGAGAGATGGCGTCGGCTTTATGAATACCAGTAGTCGTCTAAAAACGACGACGACGCATAAAAGTGACTTTGTGAATAATACATTTGACCCTAATTCCATTTTATTGTGCCCTACACTTGAAGGAATAAGGTATATACACTTTGTGCTTCCGATTGTAACGCGTTGTAACGCCGGCAAGTGTGGAAAAGTATATATCTTTTTGCAAAGAATCAAACCGAGTCAAGTTTGCCTGTGGAAACCACGGTTACAACCGGACGGAAAGAGATATAATAATTTATTTGGGATGAAAATGGGCAAAATCTGACCGGTGCTTACTTTTAACAATAATTGTGACTTCTTGACTAGATGCATAGCTGATCTTATATTCCCATAATAATCATTCAAGAAAAAATTATCTTCCGAAAAAATGTCAGGGAGTAGGGTATAAATATCATGCCAGGCTGAATTTGGAGTTCTTACTTGTTTAAATTTTAACATACTTTCGCACCTTATATAAATTCACCTCACTTTCCGGCCATTTTGCAGACAAAACCCAGAGGTTGATTAATAAAACCTCACACGAGCATGATTTTCACGACTGATAAGCAGCATTATCAAACTTGAAGATGTAGCCGGCTCAACCACTCTCTGAGGTATTCGTAAGCTTCTAGCAGCGGCTGGGCTCTGCGGCCGTCTTTAGCCGTTAGCAGACACCACATTTAATCTTTCAATTAGAGACGATTTGTCAAAACGTTTGTAGACCGCATGGAAAGGGTAGGGTGTCTCACATTTTTATCGTAGACCATTCTGATTCACATCAACACCCCTCACTTTCTTGATCTTTGACTTGCTACATTTCAACACCAATAATGCAAATCGCGTCTCGCTGTGTGCTGCCAGCTACGACTCGCGCCTCACTTATACGTTGCTCAATCATGGTCCATTTAAAGGCGTCGAATTACAAGCACCAACTAATCGAAATCATTTATCAAATTCGTTGAGGGGCTGTTCGATTATTTATAACTATTTGTGTTGTTGTTATTTCACCTTAATTATTCCCTACACTCGAAGGCTATGGACATCCGACTCATAACCAGCCGCCTGATTCGATTTAGCTTTGTTCGTCTATCTGTCTACTTGTCTGCCCGTCTGCGTCTGTGTTTGTCTGGTGTCTACAGAAACCACGATTGCAGGACAAGGTAATTGGAATGCAATTTTCCGTGAATATTCTATCTTCCTAAACTGCTTTGTATTGGAAAATATGAGAAATCTTAATTACTGCACGCCTAGATTTTTAAGCCTTATTTACTACATATTTTGTATTACGGGCGTAGGGTATGTAAACTTCGGCCACACAGAGTTTTTGTTTTAAGAAACACCATAGTGTGAATTACAGGCATGCTGATTGGCTTCGGCCAATTGATTACATAGTAAGAAGTCGATACATCGGTCTTACCATCGTTAAGCGTCTTTGAGTGACACTGTCGAAAGAACCTAAGGAGAGTAAAAACACATGATACGGTGAAAAATCGCAGGGAAGGGGTGAAACGGGGGTAGAGCACGCTGTGACAAAACAAATGATGTCGCACCGATGGTGGTAATGGTTAGGCGACTCATCTGGGCGCTTTTTATTTCTGCCTGCGCAGGTAGGTATCGATGTTATTGCTAGATCTGTAACATAATCGAGAAGCAATCAGCACCTATTGTACACCCAGAACCGGAGAGCTCCAACAAAAGTTCATGCCAAAGTCTAGAGTTATATAAGACTTCAGGCAAAACGCCGTGCTTCGTCGTGGTCATCCCTGTGGTCATCGAATGTGATTTATTATTGAATTAACGCTGAATGCCTTAGCAAGCTTTGAAAACGAGTGGAAAGTAAATGAATGGAAGGGATTCATGTATGTGCACGTGATGGCGTGTTAATTGTAGGTTATTTCAAGGATTAGTCCGTACAATTAGTAACAATATCAAACATATAATATATAAAAAATAATATAATCCTCAGTATGGTTCCTCAGTACAGTTCAATTTGAAAGATCGAATTTGAACAAATCGAATCAATGAAGTTAATAGTCACGAGATTTTGCATTTTGCTTTATATATCTTGCCGAAAAAATGTGTTTGGTACTCAGAATCTTAAATTGATTTGTTATCAGTTTTTTACTTTTAAATTAGTAATAGATCCTTTTCTGAAAAGTAATAATTTGCTCTGTTGTGTTTGGTTTCAGCTGTGAAGATTTTCTAACTAAGTACTAAGTAACTAAGACACTAAGTACTTGAGTACTTCGATCGAGTTCGTATTGTAAAACTTTTTAAATTCAATGTTTTTCGGCAGTTGCTTTGCGTTTTATTCGGGTTTTAACAAAAGGAATGAGCAAAATACAATGTTAATCTTCAAAAGCTTGCTTTCGGGCACCACTTTCGAGTCATACAACAAGTTTTAACTTTAGTATTTTTAATCCTTGTTCTTGAAAGTCGCTAGAGCTTATTTAAAGTCTTGAAAATAACCGTAGGCTCAAAATAAAAGCTTAATTTAATAATTTTTTCAACTTCGGAATAATAGTTTTCATTTCTAAAAAATTTAAAACAATTTTCTTTTTGACTAGCATCGCGACGTACTTATGTATAAATTGCTTATTTTGCCTAATTCATAAAAAGATCAAAATTTTATATTTTACACTGCACCTTTAATTTGAATATGATCAATTCCTTCGAAAGAGCAATTTACTGAAAAATTTGTAATTATTTAGATAGAGAAAGTTTGTCACAGTTTAATAGTCATAAAAGAAAAGAATATATTGACCATATCTGATTTATTATATAATTTTCCTGGTAATTATTTTAGTTTTATATCCTATTCCTTAAAAAAAGGGAAAAGGATATATTAATGTTGATACTAAGTTTGTGACGCAGTGAAGGAGCTACAATTGATATAGAAAAGTATATATATTATCGCGCAGAATGATCTCTTGAGTCGGTTTAGCCCTGTTTGTCCGTCTGTCTGTCTGTGGACATCACGAACGAATAAAGCTACCATTATGGAATTTGGTACAAATATTTCCTGTTGGAGTAGGCGGGTTGGTATTAAAAATGGACGGGCAAAATCGGACGACTGTCACGCTTATTTTTGGTATATAGTGTGAATTAAATCGTGTTTAAAGCTTCTTATCCCTGAGTACGAAATTGAAAGTAAGATTGTATGTCCGAGTCTACTACCCCATTTGAAAGCATAATCTAAAAAATGGGCGTGGTACGCCCACTAGAAATAACATTCGTGACTACAGGCGTAAAAATAGGTATATTATCATGAAATTTGGCACAAATATTCTCTGCCATCATAGGATGGTCGGTTGATAATGGGTGAAATCGGACAACTGCCAGGCCTGCTGTTTATAGCAAATACGTATTTGTACATCAATTACTCAACTTGCGTTGTGAATCTAAAGGTGAATTTATGTTCCCGAGCCTAGCAACTCAGTTAGAACTGTTTTCATAATAACGATTACAAGAGAACAAATTAAGCTATCATAATGAAATTTGGCACGAATATTCTCTGTCATCATAGACTGGTTGGTATTAATGGGCGCAATAGGACAACTGCCACGCCTACCGTTTTTAGCGAATTTTAATCAGTTCGTGTTTATATGTCAATTTCTCAATTTACCATGTGAGTCTTAATTTACGTCCAAATCCAACATCCAAGTTGGAAATATTTTCTAAAAAATGTCACAAAAATTGTTGTGTTGTGGAACGAATTTCCGTCATTCCTTGTCATTTTTGGTTTGTAGACAAACCGGTTTCGGCGATATGCCATCCTCAGTGTCTTTTTCGTTCTGGTCAGTATTCGTTGATTCAGTCTCTTTTATAGTCAGGTGGCTGCGTCTTGTCTGCGTGATTTAGTTGCCGTCGTTGGTCTACGTGACTGCATGCTGCTTTTTTACAGGTAGGTGATGTGCAAACCGGCGGGCTTATCGCTAATTAGTTTTTGGTCCGTTTTTATCGTAGGCACCTAGGTGAGCATTATTACGGGTTTCGATGGGAAGGTAGAAGTCCGTTATCCTTGGTTTCTTTCTTAAGGCTTTGACCTGCGTTTCTGTATTTATTATCTTATTGCTGCTCTTGTTCTGCTTTTTGTATAATAATTTTAGGGGCTCAAATATTACGTCTGATGGAGTATTTGTTTGTTCGTTTATTATCCTCCCGTCGAAGGTTTTCTGCTTGTAAATTTCCATGTTTTCTAACACATTCAGCCGCCGTCCTTTATGTTGTTTATGCAGGATTTCCATTGTCTTCCTAATGTGTTTTGGTGTGCATTTATTATCGTGCATGTGATTTTGCAAACAAATCCAGAATCTAATTTTGCAAATCACATGCACGATAATAAATGCACACCAAAACACATTAGGAAGACAATGGAAATCCTGCATAAACAACATAAAGGACGGCGGCTGAATGTGTTAGAAAACATGGAAATTTACAAGCAGAAAACCTTCGACGGGAGGATAATAAACGAACAAACAAATACTCCATCAGACGTAATATTTGAGCCCCTAAAATTATTATACAAAAAGCAGAACAAGAGCAGCAATAAGATAATAAATACAGAAACGCAGGTCAAAGCCTTAAGAAAGAAACCAAGGATAACGGACTTCTACCTTCCCATCGAAACCCGTAATAATGCTCACCTAGGTGCCTACGATAAAAACGGACCAAAAACTAATTAGCGATAAGCCCGCCGGTTTGCACATCACCTACCTGTAAAAAAGCAGCATGCAGTCACGTAGACCAACGACGGCAACTAAATCACGCAGAAAAGACGCAGCCACCTGACTATAAAAGAGACTGAATCAACGAATACTGACCAGAACGAAAAAGACACTGAGGATGGCATATCGCCGAAATCGGTTTGTCTACAAACCAAAAATGACAAGGAATGACGGAAATTCGTTCCACAACACAACAATTTCATACCCTGTCGGAAAAATATATCAAAATCAAAAAAAAAGTCACAAAAATTGCTACTACAGGAGTAGAAACAGACTAACGTCATGCAATTTGATGGGAATATTCTTGTCATCATAGGCTGCCTTTTCTTTATTGTTTTTTACAGAAATTCCTCTTTTCCAGAATGTTTACCTTGTGTTAATGCTTTGTAATGCAATGTAGGCTTTATGGGATTTTAATGGCGGACTACATATTGATAATAATAAATAACAAATAATAAGCGATGATTTTAATATACGCCGAAAAGGAACCAAGTCCAGTATGGAAAACTCACTTGTAAAGAAATGATTATATTCAATATTGGGATGTACCGATGCTATTACAAAAGGAGGAATACAAATTGATTGGGCTTTCTTAAATTTTTGTCTGCCAATAGTAAAATACATCACTTATGAGGCCGTGCATAGTTACCACGACGAGATAGTTTTAAATATTGACTGAGTAAAGAATTTTATTTTAAATGCAAATATAATAATCTAAATATAAATATATAACATATTTATATAACCCGCCCACATTTTACTTGAACGTTGTTATCAAGAGATTCGGGAAAGGATATATAAGCTTTGGCCGCGCCGAAGATCAGGCTCTTACTATTTAATTTTGTAGTAGTCAATGCATTTTCAATGTGAACGTATATTCTCGCATATTGAAAAAGATAAAATAAATGAACAAATTAAAATAATAACAATAACAACAACTATCACATTAAGCATGTCAGATCATAATTCAACAAAGGGTGCAAAATTTGCCGCTGGAGTTTGCTTGAACTTGAGCGTCATAGCGCGTTCACATTCGAAGGATTTACTTAGGTTTCGGGTTAGGTTTTGGATTTAGAGCGAAGCCCAACATAAACCCAGGTTTGTCCCATTGAATTTGTTGTTGTGAAATTTTTATAAATCCAACAAAATTCTTGGGTTTATCAGTTCACAACCCTGATTCGAAGTTCGAACAAAAGAATCATATACATTTGTTGTTTCTACCTCTAGTGTGATAGAGGGAGATAAATATTGACTAAAATTATATGTCAGAAAAATAAAATTACAAATAGGAAACAAATTTTTGTAAACAATGAAACAAGGGAAATATATTTTCAAATAAACACAGGCTATTAACAAATGAGTAAAGGAGCAATTAAAATAAATTGAAATAAATAAACAACAACAAAGTGAGTTAAGTATTTAAGTGAGTTATGAATATTAGCCCCACCATATGTGTTCAGCAAGAAGGCTGAACAAGAAATAATTTTCAATAGATTCAAAAGTTGTGCACGTCGACAGCCGAAACCTGGGTTATTGTATGTGAACACTCGATCAGCTGATCGATGTTCGAAAGCCCAAACCCAATCAATGAATCAATCAATTTAATTTTTATTGAGACAAAGACGATTTGCTTGACAGAATATTGCATATAACTTAACCTAACAGGCCGATTTTGCCACCATCACAAAATCATCACAAATCGCAATAGAGACAATCGTCACAATTGAGACGATTTGGTATTCTGAACACCTTAAGAAAGCTCTTTTCATCTCAATTGTGACGAAAGTTGTGACGGTTGCGAGAGCAGGTCACAACAGTATATAAACGTAATTTTTTTCCTTTTTCGTTTCCGAATGGTCCTCTATGAACCGTACGTGGACTTGTAGTTGCTCCTTGGTAGTCCTCTGATATTTTGTTCGCCCATAAAACACATATTTCATTAAAAATTTTAATTTCAATAAAAATATATAACACCACTCACTTGTTATTATTATGCATTTGTGTGAATATTCAGGGTTGAATTCTTGTCGGTATTATTAATATAAAAATCTTAAAATTCTTAAAAAGATACAATATTTTTATGCACAAACAAATGGAAAATTTCATAAATATTATTGCTTATATTTATTGCAATAACTTTTAATGAATTTTTATCGATTTGTTTTAGAAAACAATATTTTTACACCGAATTATATAATAAAACAGATATAATGCAACCCTGCTAAACTAAACTTTGACATGAGCTTTTCGGTCACAAAAAGATTTTTTCGTGAGAGGCTTGCGCTAGAATACCGAAAATCACAATATTCGTCAAAATTTGTGATCCTCACAAATTTTTGTGACGATGCGCCAGAATCGGCCTGTAAAGTTCTTGATCACGGAGCTGTATTATAAAGTTTACTTATACTAAGGATCTTAAAACTAGTGTAAAATAAGTACATTAAGTAAAATAAAATTAGGAACATTTACGTTAGGGTTGTATGTTTTATTGTCTTTAGATTTATTGTCTAAAGAAGGCACTATGTTTCGTTTAAGGAGTTTAATGCTTATCCCCTATTTTGGCGTGATATGCTTGTCGTGTAAAATGTTGGGGCTAGAGTACTACTATCATTGCCCGCTAGAATATTATCTAAGTTTGTTAATCTTATGCACAAAGGAGATAGGTAATGTTCGGCATTCCAAACTTCGCGGGAATGTGTAAGGAATGTCATGTTTACAATATCGTTATTAGAATTACGTAGTTTTGCAACAAATCTTTCTGTGGATCTTAAACAGTATTTCATTAGAGGCTCAATTCCGGACTTATCATAAATGTAATTATTTGAATATTTCTTATTAGGTGATTGGACATTTTTGTTAAGACTTTGAAGAAGGATTTGTCTCTCAAATATTTCTAGTTCTTTTGTAGCCGTAGGGGACAACGAGAATCAGCAGCGGAAGGCGTAAACTATAACTGTGCCCATGTTCTGTAACTCAGTGAGAACTTCTCACAGTGAGATAAAGTGGAACAAAAAATCCCACCGTTTCTCACTTCTGGAAAATAAACTGAGTCTGTAACTGAAAGTGAGAAAAATGACATTTTCGAAAACTGGAATTTTGGAAAACTGGAATGGAAAACTGGAATTTTTGTTTACATGTATGCAAGCTGGCAAAATATAAAAAAATTGTTGAAATAATTGCCGTTGAGGGTTCAACGATTTTAAACTTAGGTATGTGCTTTTATAAATAAATATAATATATTTCGTGAAATAATATAGTCCCTTGATTTATAGAACTCAAAGCAGAGAAGCCGAGAAATAATTAATATGATTTAATTATTAACGATTGAAGAGATTAATTTATCTCAGATTCAACGGAAAAAGTATGTATATTTCAAATTAATTATTGAACTTATGTGATAACTTAATTATTATATAGAAACATGTATAGTGCTGCGCTAATAGAGGCAGAACGGATTGATTCCAGGAACAATTACAGGATACATCGTCGACATTTAAGGGATGTCAGCAATCCTTTTGATGTTTTTGATGAGCGGTTTCGGGAGATATACAGACTAAATAAAGAAACCGCTAATACTTTATTAAGGGAGTTAGAACCTCACATGAAGAAAGGTAAAAGGAACACATTTATTCCATGCAGTACACGGATGTGTGCTGCACTCAGTTTTTTTGCTACTGGGTCCTGCCAGCGTGACATAGGACAGGACTTTTTATCTTCTATAACACGGCGCAACAGAAAATGAAAAATCTTATCCTCCAGAAACGAAAGTTCAATTTTCTATACGAAAATTTTCCGCTGATTCCGAAAATGTTGTTAGTTTTCGAGACATCAACAAAAAACCGTTTTTTGGTATTTCGAAAACATAGATTTATATAATTAACTGTGGCTTCCTATTTTTTTTAATAATAAATAATAATAATTTTCTAACAAACATTTTAAGGCTACGTTTGTTAAAATCAGCTAAGGAATGCCAATTCTATCGCAAAAAGAAGTCAGAAAAAAATTAATTTTTTTTTCGATTTTTTGAAAAAATATTGAAATCATCAATCCAAATAAGTTATAAAACGTATCCCTCCAAAAATGAAAACGAAAGTTTCTAAAGTGAAATGCTGTTTACAAAAATGCTATTAGTTTTCCTCCTATCTCATCTCATTTTTAAGCTATCGCCATTTATCCAAAAAAACGTTTTTTTAATCATACTGAATATAACGGATATAATGAGAGTAATCAACCGCAGCTCCTTTATTTCTAATTTAACAAGAAAAATTCTAGGTATGCAATGACAGGACTTTAATAAAGATTTCAAGACTTATTTTGAAAAAATCGGTTGTAAACTGTTACCTCGGGAATTGAATTTTTGTCAATTTTGTATTGACTTTTATTTTGTTTATATTGACTTTTATTGCTTTGCATGTTATATATAAAAAAAATTAAATGCAAAAAATATTTTTAAACGTTATATGCCATATATATTATACTGACTACAAAGTGGGTACACAAAATACTGCTGTTTCTTGTTCCTGTGGGATAGTCGCGACAGAGAAAATCATTTTACTCGTCAATATTGGGCAACAAGAACCGGCTACCAAACCAACCACTATAATGTGAAAAATAAACCACTAGTGCTGCCGGATAAGGTAATTTTGCCTCCACTTCATATAAAACTTGGACTGATGAAGAACTTTGTGAAAGCCTTAAGTAAGGAGAGTGGAGCATTTAAGTATATATGCAAAATCTTTCCTGAGATATCATACGCGAAATTGAAGGAAGGCATATTCGTCGGACCACAAATACGACAATTATTGCGAGACAAAAATTTCATGGAATTATTATCACCGAAGGAATCTGCTGCGTGGACATCATTCAAGAAAATTGTTAATGGATTCTTAGGAAACTATAGGGATCAAAATTACAAAAAGATTGCATGTGATATGCTGGAAAACTATCGCAAATTAGGCGCTAACATGTCTGAGGATGCACATTCTCCATTCTCACCTTGACTTCTTTCCGGAAAATTTAGGCCAAACCAGTGACGAGCAAGGTGAACGATTTCATCAGGATATGATGGAAATAGGAATTACATATCAAGGAATTTGGCGATATCAAGGAATTTGGGACGAGAATATGTTAGGCGATTACTGCTGGGGCTTATTAGGGAGACAGATCCCAGTAAGTACAATAAATTTGCACAATGTCCTCATTTCCCGCATTATAAAGAGAAGAGAAATAATAATTAAATTAATAAAAATAAACATTATTAGTTTATTATTACAAATATTAAATATACAAAGAATATCTTAAGAAATTGGCATCTTTAAGATATTACTCTAAAATCAAAAAAAGTATTACATGAACAATTTCATATTTTTAGTTTCTCTAAAAATAAGTGTATATTTCATTTATTTATAACACATTAAGGTCAAAAATGTTTTTAATAAAATTGTTACATATATAAAACAAAAAAATATTATCATTTGAAAAAAGTTTTTCAACGGAATAAAAGTCAATATAAACATAAAAAATTGACAAAAATTCAATTCCCAAGGTAACAGTTTACAACCGATTTTTTCAAAATAAGTCTTGAAATCTTTATTAAAGGATTACCTGTCATCGCATACCTATAATTTTTCCTGTTAAATTAGAAATAAAGGAACTACTGTTGATTACTCTCATTATATCCGTTATATTCAGTATGATTAAAAAAACTTTTTTTGGATAAATGGCGATAGCTTAAAAATGAGATGAGATAGGAAAAACTAATAGCATTTTTTGAAAACCGCATAGAATTTCACTTTAGAAACTTGAGGGATACGTTCATTTTTGGAGGGATACGTTCTATAACTTATTTGGATTGATGATTTCAATATTTTTTCAAAAAATGGAAAAGTTAATTTTTTCTGACTTCTGTTTGCGATAGAATTGGCATTCCTCAGCTGATTTTAACAAACGTATTCTTAGAATTTTTGTAAGACAATTACCTTTACTTCCATGGTCGGTTTTTATTAAAAAATGAAAAATTAGGAAGCTGCAGTTAATTATATAAGTCTAAGAACGGTTTTTTGTTGATATCTCAACAACATGTTGAAACCAAAAAACGGTTTTTTGTTGATATCTCGAAAACTAAAGTCGCAACTAGAAAACTAACATAATTTCGGAATCAGCGGAAAGTTATCCTATAGAAAATCACTATCTGGTTTTTGGAGGAAAATCTTGTTGCGCCGTGTAAGTAGAAGCGTAGTCAACCTTTCAGTTATTGAAGTCGCTTCTATAATTGAGCGGAAATTGATGAATAAGTGGATTCTGTTTCCAAATATTGACGAGTACGACGCAATCAAACAGAGGTAATTGGATTCAAATGCAATTATTTCTCCATTAATAATAAGGAAAATGTACTTTTAGATTTTATGAAGCAACCAGATTTCCAGGTACGATCGGTGCTGTAAATTGTACGCACGTCTAATTAAAACGGCCAAGTGACACGGCTGAGAAGTGTTACCTTAATCGAAAGGGTTATCATTCCAAAAACGTGCAATTGGTAAATAAGCTGTTTTTGCGTCTTTAAAAAATATAATAATATGATTTGTTTGCAAATTTGTGACTTCAGTTAAAAACCATTGGAGGATTCGCCCGATTTGGTGGAGCTGCTCATGACTCCTTTATATGGGAGGCATCTACAGTCAATGCAATGCTGGAGAGGCGATTCGAGTCGCAACCAACACATCACTCATGGATTTTAGGTACATATTTAATATTTTCAAATATTTACTTTCGCTTCAACTTTTTCATTTAATCTAGGTGATTCTGGATACCATTTGAGACCATGGTTAATTACGCCATACAGGCCTCCTTCAAATGAAAGCGAGCGGAAATTTAATACGGCCCATGCCAAGGGCAGAAACTGTATAGAAGGAGTTCTAAAATCGGTATTTCGGTGACTGAGTGTAGGACTCCAAACTACACCTCAGAGAGCTGGCCAAATAATTAATGCGTGCACCGTGTTGCACAATATTAGGCTCGCCCACGGACTGATTGACTATGCGCAAATTGAGCTTGACCTTGAAGGTAATACAAATATAGAAGAAAAGGAATATGATCGGGGAGAACTACTTCGCGTGGCCTACGGTATTCGTGACCAACTGATGGAAAGAATTTCCCCATAAGTGTCAACTTCCATTTTCACGCTGCTTGCTTCTTGTAAGGTTCCAACTACCTTAATAAAGTATTAGCGGTTTCCTCATTCAACCCGGCTAGCTCCCGAAACCGGTCTTCAAATGTTCCTGGAATCAGGACCTGTAAAATGTAAGAAAAGACAAAAAATTATGCAAATATATATTTATTTATTTATATACGTACTTAAATAGCTATGTTATACTAACTATAAAACTAATTTAGCTTAATTTACTAGGACTAACTTAATATCTAAATACTAAAACTATGTTAATATTTAAATACTGAAAATAAATTAATCATAATTTATATTTAATGAAAGAGAAATGTTTTCCAACATCTTTACAATTCTCTCGTTTTGGGCTTCTATTTTTTCCATCCTTTCTATTAATTGGGCCTGTTGAGAGCGGGCTTCCTCAAGTGCCATTTGATAATTGGACCTGGTGCTATTTTTTGAACTAGGTAATGAACCTGTCGGTTCATAAGTTTGCATCTGTTCCTATAATTTATAAACGGTTATGTATAAATTTTCGATTTGATACATATATAGCACACATCTGCATCATTAAGCACACATCATTAAGCTCAACACTTACGTCTTCTAGCTCAGTCGAATTAACTCTAGACTCCGGAGTAGCTGCATCGCCGTCTACCGCATCAACAGTTACTATGGCTAAAATTTTTTCTTCAGGACTGGTAAGCGTCGGAGGAATATCAGCGTAACTTCCTCCACCAGTCTTATTGATAAAGTGCCGTCTTGCGTTGACACTTTTTTTTGACGCTGGCCTTTAAGTCGCACCAACACTAAAATAATATCATCAGATAATGTGAACAGTAATTGATAAAGATTATATACTTACTTTTTTTCCATTGCTCGGCCGTCTTAGCGCTTCCACCAAGAGAATTCAATTTTGAGCTTAAGGATTCCCAAAGCTGCTTGTTTATGGAAATTGAGTTCGGCCCAACAAATTGCCCACGAGCAAACTGCGGATTTGTTGTCATGTATTCAGTTAGTTTCTCCTTCTGCATCCTCGATATTCTTTGATTTTTCTAAAAGGTAATAAATATTTTAAATAAAATTTAGAAATAATTAGAAATACGTGCTTTTTCAACGTGAGCAGACATTTTACTTATTAATTCCTGTGGTTTTTAAGTGGAATTGTTTTGAACTTATTTTTGAATTTATTTTTCAAATTTTCAAATCTGTCACGTTACTCACTATTGATTTTTTAATGAGAAAAATTTTGACATTTGAAGTGAGAAACTTCTCACGAGAAGGAGTTACAGACTCAGTTTTCTCACTTATTTGCAATAGTTCACGGAAAATATATTTTTGACAGATTCTTCTCACCGAAACAAAGTTACAGACTCAGTTCGAGTGAGAAGATTCCCATTCGCAGTGTTTCAGTATCAATTCAACTGTTTCACGTCAGAATTTCCGGATGATTTCCTAAAACAAATGCAGTCAGTTTTGGCGACATTAAGACTAAGGCACCATTTTTTGTAGTAGTCATTTATTATAGTTATATGTGAAGTGACTGTAGCTAAAGCGTCGTTAGGGTGCTTTGCCCCGGCGTAAACCAAGGTATCGTCAGCGTAAAGAATAGCAACTGATTCCGTGGGTGATTCTGTGAATTGGTGAGTATGAGGAAAGTCCGATAAGTACAAATTAAAGATTGCGGGATCTAGTATTGATCCTTGTGGAATCCCACATCTGACGCTTTTAACTTGAGATTTTGTTTGTTTAAGCTGTATGAAAAAGTAACGGTTGGAAAGAAAACTATCCAAGATTTTAAAAATCATCGGAGGAAAATTGTTTTCGATTATTTTAAATAGGATTCCGTCCCACCAGATACTGTCAAATGCTTTTTAAACATCTAATCCGCACGCGATAGTACAGTTTTTTCTTCTTAAATTTTGAGTTACGTCACAGTGCATTTTTATTAAGGCATGCGATGTAGAAAGTCCTTTCTTAAAGCCGAACTGGTATGACTACTACAGACTGGGTCTGGCAGGGTTCCATTATCAAAGCCTTCATCTATTTTCAGGGAAATGATCCTCTCAAGAACTTTTCCGATGTTTGGTAGTAAGGAAATAGGCCGCGAGTTTGAGATATCGAGGTTATTAGGCTTCTTTCTAATTGCAACAATCTTGGCTATCTTCCAAATACTAAGGATCTTAAAACTAGTGTAAAATAAGTACATTAAGTAAAATAAAATTAGGAACATTTACGTTAGGGTTGTATGTTTTATTGTCTTTAGATTTATTGTCTAAAGAAGGCACTATGTTTCGTTTAAGGAGTTTAATGCTTATCCCCTATTTTTTATTATCCCCCTATAGAGTACTACTATCATTGCCCGCTAGAATATTATCTAAGTTTGTTAATCTTATGCACAAAGGAGATAGGTAATGTTTGGCATTCCAAACTTCGCGGGAATGTGTAAGGAATGTCATGTTTACAATATCGTTATTAGAATTACGTAGTTTTGCAACAAATCCTTCTGTGGATCTTAAACAGTATTTCATTAGAGGCTCAATTCCGGACTTATCATAAATGTAATTATTTGAATATTTCTTATTAGGTGATTGGACATTTTTGTTAAGACTTAGACGAAGGATTTGTCTCTCAAATATTTCTAGTTCTTTTGCAGCCGTAGGGGACAACGAGAATCAGCAGCGGAAGGCGTAAACTATAACTGTGCCCATGTTCTGTAACTCAGTGAGAACTTCTCACAGTGAGATAAAGTGGAACAAAAAATCCCACCGTTTCTCACTTCTGGAAAATAAACTGAGTCTGTAACTGAAAGTGAGAAAAATGACATTTTCGAATACTTTTCACTGGAATTTTTGTTTACATGTGTGCAAGCTGGCAAAATATAAAAAAAATTGTTGAAATAATTGCCGTTGAGGGTTCAACGATTTTAAACTTAGGTATGTGCTTTTATAAATAAATATAATATATTTCGTGAAATAATATAGTCCTTTGATTTATAGAACTCAAAGCAGAGAAGCCGAGAAATAATTAATATGATTTAATTATTAACGCCTGAAGAGATTAATTTATCTCAGATTCAACGGAAAAAGTATGTATATTTCAAATTAGTTATTGAACTTATGTGATAACTTAATTATTATATAGAAAAATGTATAGTGCTGCGCTAATAGAGGCAGAACGGATTGATTCCAGGAACAATTACAGGATACATCGCCGACATTTAAGGGATGTCAACAATCCTTTTGATGTTTTTGATGAGCGGTTTCGGGAGATATACAGACTAAATAAAGAAACCGCTAATACTTTATTAAGGGAGTTAGAACCTCACATGAAGAAAGGTAAAAGGAACATATTTATTCCATGCAGTACACGGATGTGTGCTGCACTCAATTTTTTTGCTACTGGGTCCTGCCAGCGTGACATAGGACAGGACTTTTTATCTTCTATAACACGGCGCAACAGAAAATGTAAAATTTTACCCACCAGAAATGAAAGTTCAATATTCTATACGAAAATTTTCCGCTGATTCCGAAAATGTTAGTTTTCGAGACATCAACAAAAAACCGTTTTTTTGGTATTTCGAAAACATAGATTTATATAATTAACTGTGGCTTCCTAATTTTTTTAATAATAAATAATAATAATTTTCTAACAAACATTTTAAGGCTACGTTTGTTAAAATCAGCTAAGGAATGCCAATTCTATCGCAAAAAGAAGTCAGAAAAAAATTAATTTTTTTCGATTTTTTGAAAAAATATTGAAATCATCAATCCAAATAAGTTATAAAACGTATCCCTCCAAAAATGAAAACGAAAGTTTCTAAAGTGAAATGCTGTTTACAAAAATGCTATTAGTTTTCCTCCTATCTCATCTCATTTTTAAGCTATCGCCATTTATCCAAAAAAACGTTTTTTTAATCATACTGAATATAACGGATATAATGAGAGTAATCAACCGCAGCTCCTTTATTTCTAATTTAACAAGAAAAATTCTAGGTATGCAATGACAGGACTTTAATAAAGATTTCAAACTTATTTTGAAAAAATCGGTTGTAAACTGTTACCTCGGGAATTGAATTTTTGTCAATTTTGTATTGACTTTTATTTTGTTTATATTGACTTTTATTGCTTTGCATGTTATATATAAAAAAAATTAAATGCAAAAAATATTTTTAAACGTTATATGCCATATATATTATACTGACTATAAAGTGGGTACACAAAATACTGCTGTTTCTTGTTCCTGTGGGATAGTTGCGACAGAGAAAATCATTTTACTCGTCAATATTGGGCAACAAGAACCGGCTACCAAACCAACCACTATAATGTGAAAAATAAACCACTAGTGCTGCCGGATAAGGTAATTTTGCCTCCACTTCATATAAAACTTGGACTGATGAAGAACTTTGTGAAAGCCTTAAGTAAGGAGAGTGGAGCATTTAAGTATATATGCAAAATCTTTCCTAAAATATCATACGCGAAATTAAAGGAAGGCATATTCGTCGGACCACAAATACGACAATTATTGCGAGACAAAAATTTCATGGAATTATTATCACCGAAGGAATCTGCTGCGTGGACATCATTCAAGAAAATTGTTAATGGATTCTTAGGAAACTATAGGGATCAAAATTACAAACAGATTGCATGTGATATGCTGGAAAACTATCGCAAATTAGGCGCTAACATGTCTGAAGATGCACATTCTCCATTCTCACCTTGACTTCTTTCCGGAAAATTTAGGCCAAACCAGTGACGAGCAAGGTGAACGATTTCATCAGGATATGAGGGAAATAGGAATTACATATCAAGGAATTTGGCGATATCAAGGAATTTGGGACGAGAATATGTTAGGCGATTACTGCTGGGGCTTATTAGGGAGACAGATCCCAGTAAGTACAATAAATTTGCACAATGTCCTCATTTCCCGCATTATAAAGAGAAGAGAAATAATAATTAAATTAATAAAAATAAACATTATTAGTTTATTATTACAAATATTAAATATACAAAGAATATCTTAAGAAATTGGCATCTTTAAGATATTACTCTAAAATCAAAAAAAGTATTACATGAACAATTTCATATTTTTAGTTTCTCTAAAAATAAGTGTATATTTCATTTATTTATAACACATTAAGGTCAAAAATGTTTTTAATAAAATTGTTACATATATAAAACAAAAAAATATTATCTCATTTGAAAAAAGTTTTTCAACGGAATAAAAGTCAATATAAACATAAAAAATTGACAAAAATTCAATTCCCAAGGTAACAGTTTACAACCGATTTTTTCAAAATAAGTCTTGAAATCTTTATTAAAGGATTACCTGTCATCGCATACCTATAATTTTTCCTGTTAAATTAGAAATAAAGGAACTACTGTTGATTACTCTCATTATATCCGTTATATTCAGTATGATTAAAAAAACTTTTTTTGGATAAATGGCGGTAGCTTAAAAATGAGATGAGATAGGAAAAACTAATAGCATTTTTTGAAAACCGCATAGAATTTCACTTTAGAAACTTGAGGGATACGTTCATTTTTTGAGGGATACGTTTTATAACTTATTTGGATTGATGATTTCAATATTTTTTCAAAAAATGGAAAAGTTAATTTTTTCTGACTTCTTTTTGCGATAGAATTGGCATTCCTCAGCTGATTTTAACAAACGTATTCTTAGAATTTTTGTAAGACAATTACCTTTACTTCCATGGTCGGTTTTTATTAAAAAATGAAAAATTAGGAAGCTGCAGTTAATTATATAAATCTAAGAACGGTTTTTTGTTGATATCTCAACAACATGTTGAAACCGAAAAACGGTTTTTTGTTGATATCTCGAAAACTAAAGTCGCAACTAGAAAACTAACATAATTTCGGAATCAGCGGAAAGTTATCCTATAGAAAATCACTATCTGGTTTTTGGAGGAAAATCTTGTTGCGCCGTGTAAGTAGAAGCGTAGTCAACCTTTCAGTTATTGAAGTCGCTTCTATAATTGAGCGGAAATTGATGAATAAGTGGATTCTGTTTCCAAATATTGACGAGTACGACGCAATCAAACAGAGGTAATTGGATTCAAATGCAATTATTTCTCCATATAAGGAGAATATAATAATAAGGAAAATGTACTTTTAGATTTTATGAAGCAACCAGATTTCCACGTACGATCGGTGCTGTAAATTGTACGCACGTCTAATTAAAACGGCCAAGTGACACGGCTGAGAAGTGTTACCTTAATCGAAAGGGTTATCATTCCAAAATCGTGCAATTGGTAAATAAGCTGTTTTTGCGTCTTTAAAAAATATAATAATATGATTTGTTTGCAAATTTGTGACTTCAGTTAAAAACCATTGGAGGATTCGCCCGATTTGGTGGAGCTGCTCATGACTCCTTTATATGGGAGGCATCTACAGTCAATGCAATGCTGGAGAGGCGATTCGAGTCGCAACCAACACATCACTCATGGATTTTAGGTACATATTTAATATTTTCAAATATTTACTTTCGCTTCAACTTTTTCATTTAATCTAGGTGATTCTGGATACCATTTGAGACCATGGTTAATTACGCCATACAGGCCTCCTTCAAATGAAAGCGAGCGGAAATTTAATACGGCCCATGCCAAGGGCAGAAACTGTATAGAAGGAGTTCTAAAATCGGTATTTCGGTGACTGAGTGTAGGACTCCAAACTACACCTCAGAGAGCTGGCCAAATAATTAATGCGTGCACCGTGTTGCACAATATTAGGCTCGCCCACGGACTGATTGACTACGCGCAAATTGAGCTTGACCTTGAAGGTAATACAAATATAGAAGAAAAGGAATATGATCGGGGAGAACTACTTCGCGTGGCCTACGGTATTCGTGACCAACTGATGGAAAGAATTTCCCCATAAGTGTCAACTTCCATTTTCACGCTGCTTGCTTCTTGTAAGGTTCCAACTACCTTAATAAAGTATTAGCGGTTTCCTCATTCAACCCGGCTAGCTCCCGAAACCGGTCTTCAAATGTTCCTGGAATCAGGACCTGTAAAATGTAAGAAAAGACAAAAAATTATGCAAATATATATTTATTTATTTATATACGTACTTAAATAGCTATGTTATACTAACTATAAAACTAATTTAGCTTAATTTACTAGGACTAACTTAATATCTAAATACTAAAACTATGTTAATATTTAAATACTGAAAATAAATTAATCATAATTTATATTTAATGAAAGAGAAATGTTTTCCAACATCTTTACAATTCTCTCGTTTTGGGCTTCTATTTTTTCCATCCTTTCTATTAATTGGGCCTGTTGAGAGCGGGCTTCCTCAAGTGCCATTTGATAATTGGACCTGGTGCTATTTTTTGAACTAGGTAATGAACCTGTCGGTTCATAAGTTTGCATCTGTTCCTATAATTTATAAACGGTTATGTATAAATTTTCGATTTGATACATATATAGCACACATCTGCATCATTAAGCACACATCATTAAGCTCAACACTTACGTCTTCTAGCTCAGTCGAATTAACTCTAGACTCCGGAGTAGCTGCATCGCCGTCTACCGCATCAACAGTTACTATGGCTAAAATTTTTTCTTCAGGACTGGTAAGCGTCGGAGGAATATCAGCGTAACTTCCTCCACCAGTCTTATTGATAAAGTGCCGTCTTGCGTTGACACTTTTTTTTGACGCTGGCCTTTAAGTCGCACCAACACTAAAATAATATCATCAGATAATGTGAACAGTAATTGATAAAGATTATATACTTACTTTTTTTCCATTGCTCGGCCGTCTTAGCGCTTCCACCAAGAGAATTCAATTTTGAGCTTAAGGATTCCCAAAGCTGCTTGTTTATGGAAATTGAGTTCGGCCCAACAAATTGCCCACGAGCAAACTGCGGATTTGTTGTCATGTATTCAGTTAGTTTCTCCTTCTGCATCCTCGATATTCTTTGATTTTTCTAAAAGGTAATAAATATTTTAAATAAAATTTAGAAATAATTAGAAATACGTGCTTTTTCAACGTGAGCAGACATTTTACTTATTAATTCCTGTGGTTTTTAAGTGGAATTGTTTTGAACTTATTTTTGAATTTATTTTTCAAATTTTCAAATCTGTCACGTTACTCACTATTGATTTTTTAATGAGAAAAATTTTGACATTTGAAGTGAGAAACTTCTCACGAGAAGGAGTTACAGACTCAGTTTTCTCACTTATTTGCAATAGTTCACGGAAAATATATTTTTGACAGATTCTTCTCACCGAAACAAAGTTACAGACTCAGTTCGAGTGAGAAGATTCCCATTCGCAGTGTTTCAGTATCAATTCAACTGTTTCACGTCAGAATTTCCGGATGATTTCCTAAAACAAATGCAGTCAGTTTTGGCGACATTAAGACTAAGGCACCATTTTTTGTAGTAGTCATTTATTATAGTTATATGTGAAGTGACTGTAGCTAAAGCGTCGTTAGGGTGCTTTGCCCCGGCGTAAACCAAGGTATCGTCAGCGTAAAGAATAGCAACTGATTCCGTGGGTGATTCTGTGAATTGGTGAGTATGAGGAAAGTCCGATAAGTACAAATTAAAGATTGCGGGATCTAGTATTGATCCTTGTGGAATCCCACATCTGACGCTTTTAACTTGAGATTTTGTTTGTTTAAGCTGTATGAAAAAGTAACGGTTGGAAAGAAAACTATCCAAGATTTTAAAAATCATCGGAGGAAAATTGTTTTCGATTATTTTAAATAGGATTCCGTCCCACCAGATACTGTCAAATGCTTTTTAAACATCTAATCCGCACGCGATAGTACAGTTTTTTCTTCTTAAATTTTGAGTTACGTCACAGTGCATTTTTATTAAGGCATGCGATGTAGAAAGTCCTTTCTTAAAGCCGAACTGGTATGACTACTACAGACTGGGTCTGGCAGGGTTCCATTATCAAAGCCTTCATCTATTTTCAGGGAAATGATCCTCTCAAGAACTTTTCCGATGTTTGGTAGTAAGGCAATAGGCCGCGAGTTTGAGATATCGAGGTTATTAGGCTTCTTTTTAATTGCAACAATCTTGGCTATCTTCCAAATACTAAGGATCTTAAAACTAGTGTAAAATAAGTACATTAAGTAAAATAAAATTAGGAACATTTACGTTAGGGTTGTATGTTTTATTGTCTTTAGATTTATTGTCTAAAGAAGGCACTATGTTTCGTTTAAGGAGTTTAATGCTTATCCCCTATTTTTTATTATCCCCCTATAGAGTACTACTATCATTGCCCGCTAGAATATTATCTAAGTTTGTTAATCTTATGCACAAAGGAGATAGGTAATGTTCGGCATTCCAAACTTCGCGGGAATGTGTAAGGAATGTCATGTTTACAATATCGTTATTAGAATTACGTAGTTTTGCAACAAATCCTTCTGTGGATCTTAAACAGTATTTCATTAGAGGCTCAATTCCGGACTTATCATAAATGTAATTATTTGAATATTTCTTATTAGGTGATTGGACATTTTTGTTAAGACTTAGACGAAGGATTTGTCTCTCAAATATTTCTAGTTCTTTTGCAGCCGTAGGGGACAACGAGAATCAGCAGCGGAAGGCGTAAACTATAACTGTGCCCATGTTCTGTAACTCAGTGAGAACTTCTCACAGTGAGATAAAGTGGAACAAAAATCCCACCGTTTCTCACTTCTGGAAAATAAACTGAGTCTGTAACTGAAAGTGAGAAAAATGACATTTTCGAATACTTTTCACTGGAATTTTTGTTTACATGTGTGCAAGCTGGCAAAATATAAAAAAAATTGTTGAAATAATTGCCGTTGAGGGTTCAACGATTTTAAACTTAGGTATGTGCTTTTATAAATGAATATAATATATTTCGTGAAATAATATAGTCCTTTGATTTATAGAACTCAAAGCAGAGAAGCCGAGAAATAATTAATATGATTTAATTATTAACGCCTGAAGAGATTAATTTATCTCAGATTCAACGGAAAAAGTATGTATATTTCAAATTAGTTATTGAACTTATGTGATAACTTAATTATTATATAGAAAAATGTATAGTGCTGCGCTAATAGAGGCAGAACGGATTGATTCCAGGAACAATTACAGGATACATCGCCGACATTTAAGGGATGTCAACAATCCTTTTGATGTTTTTGATGAGCGGTTTCGGGAGATATACAGACTAAATAAAGAAACCGCTAATACTTTATTAAGGGAGTTAGAACCTCACATGAAGAAAGGTAAAAGGAACATATTTATTCCATGCAGTACACGGATGTGTGCTGCACTCAATTTTTTTGCTACTGGGTCCTGCCAGCGTGACATAGGACAGGACTTTTTATCTTCTATAACACGGCGCAACAGAAAATGTAAAATTTTACCCTCCAGAAACGAAAGTTCAATTTTCTATACGAAAATTTTCCATCAGCTAAGGAATGCCAATTCTATCGCAAAAAGAAGTCAGAAAAAAATTAATTTTTTTCGATTTTTTGAAAAAATATTGAAATCATCAATCCAAATAAGTTATAAAACGTATCCCTCCAAAAATGAAAACGAAAGTTTCTAAAGTGAAATGCTGTTTACAAAAATGCTATTAGTTTTCCTCCTATCTCATCTCATTTTTAAGCTATCGCCATTTATCCAAAAAAACGTTTTTTTAATCATACTGAATATAACGGATATAATGAGAGTAATCAACCGCAGCTCCTTTATTTCTAATTTAACAAGAAAAATTCTAGGTATGCAATGACAGGACTTTAATAAAGATTTCAAGACTTATTTTGAAAAAATCGGTTGTAAACTGTTACCTCGGGAATTGAATTTTTGTCAATTTTGTATTGACTTTTATTTTGTTTATATTGACTTTTATTGCTTTGCATGTTATATATAAAAAAAATTAAATGCAAAAAATATTTTTAAACGTTATATGCCATATATATTATACTGACTACAAAGTGGGTACACAAAATACTGCTGTTTCTTGTTCCTGTGGGATAGTTGCGACAGAGAAAATCATTTTACTCGTCAATATTGGGCAACAAGAACCGGCTACCAAACCAACCACTATAATGTGAAAAATAAACCACTAGTGCTGCCGGATAAGGTAATTTTGCCTCCACTTCATATAAAACTTGGACTGATGAAGAACTTTGTGAAAGCCTTAAGTAAGGAGAGTGGAGCATTTAAGTATATATGCAAAATCTTTCCTAAAATATCATACGCGAAATTAAAGGAAGGCATATTCGTCGGACCACAAATACGACAATTATTGCGAGACAAAAATTTCATGGAATTATTATCACCGAAGGAATCTGCTGCGTGGACATCATTCAAGAAAATTGTTAATGGATTCTTAGGAAACTATAGGGATCAAAATTACAAACAGATTGCATGTGATATGCTGGAAAACTATCGCAAATTAGGCGCTAACATGTCTGAAGATGCACATTCTCCATTCTCACCTTGACTTCTTTCCGGAAAATTTAGGCCAAACCAGTGACGAGCAAGGTGAACGATTTCATCAGGATATGATGGAAATAGGAATTACATATCAAGGAATTTGGCGATATCAAGGAATTTGGGACGAGAATATGTTAGGCGATTACTGCTGGGGCTTATTAGGGAGACAGATCCCAGTAAGTACAATAAGTTTGCACAATGTCCTCATTTCCCGCATTATAAAGAGAAGAGAAATAATAATTAAATTAATAAAAATAAACATTATTAGTTTATTATTACAAATATTAAATATATAAAGAATATCTTAAGAAATTGGCATCTTTAAGATATTACTCTAAAATCAAAAAAAGAACAATTTCATATTTTTAGTTTTTCTAAAAATAAGTGTATATTTCATTTATTTATAACACATTAAGGTCAAAAATGTTTTTAATAAAATTGTTACATATATAAAACAAAAAAATATTATCTCATTTGAAAAAAGTTTTTCAACGGAATAAAAGTCAATATAAACATAAAAAATTGACAAAAATTCAATTCCCAAGGTAACAGTTTACAACAGATTTTTTCAAAATAAGTCTTGAAATCTTTATTAAAGGATTACCTGTCATCGCATACCTATAATTTTTCCTGTTAAATTAGAAATAAAGGAGCTACTGTTGATTACTCTCATTATATCCGTTATATTCAGTATGATTAAAAAAAACTTTTTTTTGGATAAATGGCGATAGCTTAAAAATGAGATGAGATAGGAAAACTAATAGCATTTTTGAAAACCGCATAGAATTTCACTTTAGAAACTTGAGGGATACGTTCATTTTGGAGGGATACGTTTTATAACTTATTTGGATTGATGATTTCAATATTTTTTCAAAAAATGGAAAAAGTTAATTTTTTCTGACTTCTTTTTGCGATAGAATTGGCATTCTTCAGCTGATTTTAACAAACGTATTCTTAGAATTTTTGTAAGACAATTACCTTTACTTCCATGGTCGGTTTTTATTAAAAAATGAAAAATTAGGAAGCTGCAGTTAATTATATAAATCTAAGAACGGTTTTTTGTTGATATCTCAACAACATGTTGAAACCAAAAAACGGTTTTTTGTTGATATCTCGAAAACTAAAGTCGCAACTAGAAAACTAACATAATTTCGGAATCAGCGGAAAGTTATCCTATAGAAAATCACTATCTGGTTTTTGGAGGAAAATCTTGTTGCGCCGTGTAAGTAGAAGCGTAGTCAACCTTTCAGTTATTGAAGTCGCTTCTATAATTGAGCGGAAATTGATGAATAAGTGGATTCTGTTTCCAAATATTGACGAGTACGACGCAATCAAACAGAGGTAATTGGATTCAAATGCAATTATTTCTCCATTAATAATAAGGAAAATGTACTTTTAGATTTTATGAAGCAACCAGATTTCCACGTACGATCGGTGCTGTAAATTGTACGCACGTCTAATTAAAACGGCCAAGTGACACGGCTGAGAAGTGTTACCTTAATCGAAAGGGTTATCATTCCAAAATCGTGCAATTGGTAAATAAGCTGTTTTTGCGTCTTTAAAAAAATATAATAATATGATTTGTTTGCAAATTTGTGACTTCAGTTAAAAACCATTGGAGGATTCGCCCGATTTGGTGGAGCTGCTCATGACTCCTTTATATGGGAGGCATCTACAGTCAATGCAATGCTGGAGAGGCGATTCGAGTCGCAACCAACACATCACTCATGGATTTTAGGTACATATTTAATATTTTCAAATATTTACTTTCGCTTCAACTTTTTCATTTAATCTAGGTGATTCTGGATACCATTTGAGACCATGGTTAATTACGCCATACAGGCCTCCTTCAAATGAAAGCGAGCGGAAATTTAATACGGCCCATGCCAAGGGCAGAAACTGTATAGAAGGAGTTCTAAAATCGGTATTTCGGTGACTGAGTGTAGGACTCCAAACTACACCTCAGAGAGCTGGCCAAATAATTAATGCGTGCACCGTGTTGCACAATATTAGGCTCGCCCACGGACTGATTGACTACGCGCAAATTGAGCTTGACCTTGAAGGTAATACAAATATAGAAGAAAAGGAATATGATCGGGGAGAACTACTTCGCGTGGCCTACGGTATTCGTGACCAACTGATGGAAAGAATTTCCCCATAAGTGTCAACTTCCATTTTCACGCTGCTTGCTTCTTGTAAGGTTCCAACTACCTTAATAAAGTATTAGCGGTTTCCTCATTCAACCCGGCTAGCTCCCGAAACCGGTCTTCAAATGTTCCTGGAATCAGGACCTGTAAAATGTAAGAAAAGACAAAAAATTATGCAAATGTATATTTATTTATTTATATACGTACTTAAATAGCTATGTTATACTAACTATAAAACTAATTTAGCTTAATTTACTAGGACTAACTTAATATCTAAATACTAAAACTATGTTAATATTTAAATACTGAAAATAAATTAATCATAATTTATATTTAATGAAAGAGAAATGTTTTCCAACATCTTTACAATTCTCTCGTTTTGGGCTTCTATTTTTTCCATCCTTTCTATTAATTGGGCCTGTTGAGAGCGGGCTTCCTCAAGTGCCATTTGATAATTGGACCTGGTGCTATTTTTTGAACTAGGTAATGAACCTGTCGGTTCATAAGTTTGCATCTGTTCCTATAATTTATAAACGGTTATGTATAAATTTTCGATTTGATACATATATAGCACACATCTGCATCATTAAGCACACATCATTAAGCTCAACACTTACGTCTTCTAGCTCAGTCGAATTAACTCTAGACTCCGGAGTAGCTGCATCGCCGTCTACCGCATCAACAGTTACTATGGCTAAAATTTTTTCTTCAGGACTGGTAAGCGTCGGAGGAATATCAGCGTAACTTCCTCCACCAGTCTTATTGATAAAGTGCCGTCTTGCGTTGACACTTTTTTTGACGCTGGCCTTTAAGTCGCACCAACACTAAAATAATATCATCAGATAATGTGAACAGTAATTGATAAAGATTATATACTTACTTTTTTTCCATTGCTCGGCCGTCTTAGCGCTTCCACCAAGAGAATTCAATTTTGAGCTTAAGGATTCCCAAAGCTGCTTGTTTATGGAAATTGAGTTCGGCCCAACAAATTGCCCACGAGCAAACTGCGGATTTTTTGTCATGTATTCAATTAATTTCTCCTTCTGCATCCTCGATATTCTTTGATTTTTCTAAAAGGTAATAAATATTTTAAATAAAATTTAGAAATAATTAGAAATACGTGCTTTTTCAACATGAGCAGACATTTTACTTATTAATTCCTGTGGTTCTTACGTGGAATTGTTTTGAACTTATTTTTGAATTTATTTTTCAAATTTTCAAATCTGTCACGTTACTCACTATTGATTTTTTAATGAGAAAAATTTTGACATTTGAAGTGAGAAACTTCTCACGAGAAGGAGTTACAGACTCAGTTTTCTCACTTATTTGCAATAGTTCACGGAAAATATATTTTTGACAGATTCTTCTCACCGAAACAAAGTTACAGACTCAGTTCGAGTGAGAAGATTCCCATTCGCAGTGTTTCAGTATCAATTCAACTGTTTCACGTCAGAATTTCCGGATGAGTTCCTAAAACAAATGCAGTCAGTTTTGGCGACATTAAGACTAAGGCCCCATTTTTTGTAGTAGTCATTTATTATAGTTATATGTGAAGTGACTGTAGCTAAAGCGTCGTTAGGGTGCTTTGCCCCGGCGTAAACCAAGGTATCGTCAGCGTAAAGAATAGCAACTGATTCCGTGGGTGATTCTGTGAATTGGTGAGTATGAGGAAAGTCCGATAAGTACAAATTAAAGATTGCGGGATCTAGTATTGATCCTTGTGGAATCCCACATCTGACGCTTTTAACTTGAGATTTTGTTTGTTTAAGCTGAATGAAAAAGTAACGGTTGGAAAGAAAACTATCCAAGATTTTAAAAATCATCGGAGGAAAATTGTTTTCGATTGTTTTAAATAGGATTCCGTCCCACCAGATACTGTCAAATGCTTTTTAAACATCTAATCCGCACGCGATAGTACAGTTTTTTCTTCTTAAATTTTGAGTTACGTCACAGTGCATTTTTATTAAGGCATGCGATGTAGAAAGTCCTTTCTTAAAGCCGAACTGGTATGACTACTACAGACTGGGTCTGGCAGGGTTCCATTATCAAAGCCTTCATCTATTTTCAGGGAAATTATCCTCTCAAGAACTTTTCCGATGTTTGGTAGTAAGGCAATAGGCCGCGAGTTTGAGATATCGAGGTTATTAGGCTTCTTTCTAATTGCAACAATCTTGGCTATCTTCCAAATACTAAGGATCTTAAAACTAGTGTAAAATAAGTACATTAAGTAAAATAAAATTAGGAACATTTACGTTAGGGTTGTATGTTTTATTGTCTTTAGATTTATTGTCTAAAGAAGGCACTATGTTTCGTTTAAGGAGTTTAATGCTTATCCCCTATTTTTTATTATCCCCCTATAGAGTACTACTATCATTGCCCGCTAGAATATTATCTAAGTTTGTTAATCTTATGCACAAAGGAGATAGGTAATGTTCGGCATTCCAAACTTCGCGGGAATGTGTAAGGAATGTCATGTTTACAATATCGTTATTAGAATTACGTAGTTTTGCAACAAATCTTTCTGTGGATCTTAAACAGTATTTCATTAGAGGCTCAATTCCGGACTTATCATAAATGTAATTATTTGAATATTTCTTATTAGGTGATTGGACATTTTTGTTAAGACTTAGACGAAGGATTTGTCTCTCAAATATTTCTAGTTCTTTTGCAGCCGTAGGGGACAACGAGAATCAGCAGCGGAAGGCGTAAACTATAACTGTGCCCATGTTCTGTAACTCAGTGAGAACTTCTCACAGTGAGATAAAGTGGAACAAAAAATCCCACCGTTTCTCACTTCTGGAAAATAAACTGAGTCTGTAACGGAAAGTGAGGAAAATGACATTTTCGAAAACTTTTCACTGGAATTTTTGTTTACATGTGTGCAAGCTGGCAAAATATAAAAAAATTGTTGAAATAATTGCCGTTGGGGGTTCAACGATTTTAAACTTAGGTATGTGCTTTTATAAATAAATATAATATATTTCGTGAAATAATATAGTCCTTTGATTTATAGAACTCAAAGCAGAGAAGCCGAGAAATAATTAATATGATTTAATTATTAACGACTGAAGAGATTAATTTATCTCAGATTCAACGGAAAAAGTATGTATATTTCAAATTAGTTATTGAACTTATGTGATAACTTAATTATTATATAGAAAAATGTATAGTGCTGCGCTAATAGAGGCAGAACGGATTGATTCCAGGAACAATTACAGGATACATCGCCGACATTTAAGGGATGTCAACAATCCTTTTGATGTTTTTGATGAGCGGTTTCGGGAGATATACAGACTAAATAAAGAAACCGCTAATACTTTATTAAGGGAGTTAGAACCTCACATGAAGAAAGGTAAAAGGAACATATTTATTCCATGCAGTACACGGATGTGTGCTGCACTCAATTTTTTTGCTACTGGGTCCTGCCAGCGTGACATAGGACAGGACTTTTTATCTTCTATAACACGGCGCAACAGAAAATGTAAAATTTTACCCTCCAGAAACGAAAGTTCAATTTTCTATACGAAAATTTTCCGCTGATTCCGAAAATGTTAGTTTTCGAGACATCAACAAAAAACCGTTCTTTTGGTATTTCGAAAACATAGATTTATATAATTAACTGTGGCTTCCTAATTTTTTTAATAGTAAATAATAATAATTTTCTAACAAACATTTTAAGGCTACGTTTGTTAAAATCAGCTAAGGAATGCCAATTCTATCGCAAAAAGAAGTCAGAAAAAAATTAATTTTTTTCGATTTTTTGAAAAAATATTGAAATCATCAATCCAAATAAGTTATAAAACGTATCCCTCCAAAAATGAAAACGAAAGTTTCTAAAGTGAAATGCTGTTTACAAAAATGCTATTAGTTTTCCTCCTATCTCATCTCATTTTTAAGCTATCGCCATTTATCCAAAAAAACGTTTTTTTAATCATACTGAATATAACGGATATAATGAGAGTAATCAACCGCAGCTCCTTTATTTCTAATTTAACAAGAAAAATTCTAGGTATGCAATGACAGGACTTTAATAAAGATTTCAAGACTTATTTTGAAAAAATCGGTTGTAAACTGTTACCTCGGGAATTGAATTTTTGTCAATTTTGTATTGACTTTTATTTTGTTTATATTGACTTTTATTGCTTTGCATGTTATATATAAAAAAAAATTAAATGCAAAAAATATTTTTAAACGTTATATGCCATATATATTATACTGACTACAAAGTGGGTACACAAAATACTGCTGTTTCTTGTTCCTGTGGGATAGTCGCGACAGAGAAAATCATTTTACTCGTCAATATTGGACAACAAGAACCGGCTACCAGACCAACCACTATAATGTGAAAAATAAACCACTAGTGCTGCCGGATAAGGTAATTTTGCCTCCACTTCATATAAAACTTGGACTGATGAAGAACTTTGTGAAAGCCTTAAGTAAGGAGAGTGGAGCATTTAAGTATATATGCAAAATCTTTCCTAAAATATCATACGCGAAATTAAAGGAAGGCATATTCGTCGGACCAAAAATACGACAATTATTGCGAGACAAAAATTTCATGGAATTATTATCACCGAAGGAATCTGCTGCGTGGACATCATTCAAGAAAATTGTTAATGGATTCTTAGGAAACTATAGGGATCAAAATTACAAACAGATTGCATGTGATATGCTGGAAAACTATCGCAAATTAGGCGCTAACATGTCTGAAGATGCACATTCTCCATTCTCACCTTGACTTCTTTCCGGAAAATTTAGGCCAAACCAGTGACGAGCAAGGTGAACGATTTCATCAGGATATGATAGAAATAGGAATTACATATCAAGGAATTTGGCGATATCAAGGAATTTGGGACGAGAATATGTTAGGCGATTACTGCTGGGGGCTTATTAGGGAGACAGATCCCAGTAAGTACAATAAATTTGCACAATGTCTTCATTTCCCGCATTATAAAGAGAAGAGAAATAATAATTAAATTAATAAAAATAAACATTATTAGTTTATTATTACAAATATTAAATATATAAAGAATATCTTAAGAAATTGGCATCTTTAAGATATTACTCTAAAATCAAAAAAAGAACAATTTCATATTTTTAGTTTTTCTAAAAATAAGTGTATATTTCATTTATTTATAACACATTAAGGTCAAAAATGTTTTTAATAAAATTGTTACATATATAAAACAAAAAATATTATCTCATTTGAAAAAAGTTTTTCAACGGAATAAAAGTCAATATAAACATAAAAAATTGACATAAATTCAATTCCCAAGGTAACAGTTTACAACAGATTTTTTCAAAATAAGTCTTGAAATCTTTATTAAAGGATTACCTGTCATCGCATACCTATAATTTTTCCTGTTAAATTAGAAATAAAGGAGCTACTGTTGATTACTCTCATTATATCCGTTATATTCAGTATGATTAAAAAAATTTTTTTTGGATAAATGGCGATAGCTTAAAAATGAGATGAGATAGGAAAAAACTAATAGCATTTTTGAAAACCGCATAGAATTTCACTTTAGAAACTTGAGGGATACGTTCATTTTTGGAGGGATACGTTTTATAACTTATTTGGATTGATGATTTCAATATTTTTTCAAAAAATGGAAAAAGTTAATTTTTTTCTGACTTCTTTTTGCGATAGAATTGGCATTCTTCAGCTGATTTTAACAAACGTATTCTTAGAATTTTTGTAAGACAATTACCTTTACTTCCATAGTCGGTTTTTATTAAAAAATGAAAAATTAGGAAGCTGCAGTTAATTATATAAATCTAAGAACGGTTTTTTGTTGATATCTCAACAACATGTTGAAACCAAAAAACGGTTTTTTGTTGATATCTCGAAAACTAAAGTCGCAACTAGAAAACTAACATAATTTCGGAATCAGCGGAAAGTTATCCTATAGAAAATCACTATCTGGTTTTTGGAGGAAAATCTTGTTGCGCCGTGTAAGTAGAAGCGTAGTCAACCTTTCAGTTATTGAAGTCGCTTCTATAATTGAGCGGAAATTGATGAATAAGTAGATTCTGTTTCCAAATATTGATGAGTACGACGCAATCAAACAGAGGTAATTGGATTCAAATGCAATTATTTCTCCATTAATAATAAGGAAAATGTACTTTTAGATTTTATGAAGCAACCAGATTTCCAGGTACGATCGGTGCTGTAAATTGTACGCACGTCTAATTAAAACGGCCAAGTGACACGGCTGAGAAGTGTTACCTTAATCGAAAGGGTTATCATTCCAAAATCGTGCAATTGGTAAATAAGCTGTTTTTGCGTCTTTAAAAAATATAATAATATGATTTGTTTGCAAATTTGTGACTTCAGTTAAAAATCATTGGAGGATTCGCCCGATTTGGTGGAGCTGCTCATGACTCCTTTATATGGGAGGCATCTACAGTCAATGCAATGCTGGAGAGGCGATTCGAGTCGCAACCAACACATCACTCATGGATTTTAGGTACATATTTAATTTTTCAAATATTTACTTTCGCTTCAACTTTTTCATTTAATCTAGGTGATTCTGGATACCATTTGAGACCATGGTTAATTACGCCATACAGGCCTCCTTCAAATGAAAGCGAGCGGAAATTTAATACGGCCCATGCCAAGGGCAGAAACTGTATAGAACGTTTGAAGGAGTTATAAAATCGGTATTTCGGTGACTGAGTGTAGGACTCCAAACTACACCTCAGAGAGCTGGCCAAATAATTAATGCGTGCACCGTGTTGCACAATATTAGGCTCGCCCACGGACTGATTGACTACGCGCAAATTGAGCTTGACCTTGAAGGTAATACAAATATAGAAGAAAAGGAATATGATCAGGGAGAACTACTTCGCGTGGCCTACGGTATTCGTGACCAACTGATGGAAAGAATTTCCCCATAAGTGTCAACTTCCATTTTCACGCTGCTTGCTTCTTGTAAGGTTCCAACTACCTTAATAAAGTATTAGCGGTTTCCTCATTCAACCCGGCTAGCTCCCGAAACCGGTCTTCAAATGTTCCTGGAATCAGGACCTGTAAAATGTAAGAAAAGACAAAAAATTATGCAAATGTATATTTATTTATTTATATACGTACTTAAATAGCTATGTTATACTAACTATAAAACTAATTTAGCTTAATTTACTAGGACTAACTTAATATCTAAATACTAAAACTATGTTAATATTTAAATACTGAAAATAAATTAATCATAATTTATATTTAATGAAAGAGAAATGTTTTCCAACATCTTTACAATTCTCTCGTTTTGGGCTTCTATTTTTTCCATCCTTTCTATTAATTGGGCCTGTTGAGAGCGGGCTTCCTCAAGTGCCATTTGATAATTGGACCTGGTGCTATTTTTTGAACTAGGTAATGAACCTGTCGGTTCATAAGTTTGCATCTGTTCCTATAATTTATAAACGGTTATGTATTAATTTTCGATTTGATACATATATAGCACACATCTGCGTCATTAAGCACACATCATTAAGCTCAACACTTACGTCTTCTAGCTCAGTCGAATTAACTCTAGACTCCGGAGTAGCCGGAGTCTACCGCCGTCTACCGCATCAACAGTTACTATGGCTAAAATTTTTTCTTCAAGACTGGAAAGCGCCGGAGGAATATCAGCGTAACTTCCTCCACCAGTCTTATTGATAAAGTGCCGTCTTGCGTTGACACGTTTTTTTGACGCTGGCCTTTAAGTCGCACCAACACTAAAATAATATCATCAGATAATGTGAACAGTAATTGATAAAGATTATATACTTACTTTTTTCCATTGCTCGCCGTCTTAGCGCTTCCACCAAGAGAATTCAATTTTGAGCTTAAGGATTCCCAAAGCTGCTTGTTTATGGAATTTGAGTTCGGCCCAACAAATTGCCCACGAGCAAACTGCGGATTTGTTGTCATGTATTCAATTAGTTTCTCCTTCTGCATCCTCGATATTCTTTGATTTTTCTAAAAGGTAATAAATATTTTAAATAAAATTTAGAAATAATTAGAAATACGTGCTTTTTCAACGTGAGCAGACATTTTACTTATTAATTCCTGTGGTTTTTAAGTGGAATTTTTTTGAACTTATTTTTGAATTTATTTTTCAAATCTGTCACGTTACTCACTATTGATTTTTTAATGAGAAAAATTTTGACATTTGAAGTGAGAAACTTCTCACGAGAAGGAGTTACAGACTCAGTTTTCTCACTTATTTGCAATAGTTCACGGAAAATATATTTTTGACAGATTCTTCTCACCGAAACAAAGTTACAGACTCAGTTCGAGTGAGAAGATTCCCATTCGCAGTGTTTCAGTATCAATTCAACTGTTTCACGTCAGAATTTTCGGATGAGTTCCTAAAACAAATGCAGCCAGCTTTGGCGACATTAAGACTAAGGCCCCATTTTTTGTAGTAGTCATTTATTATAGTTATATGTGAAGTGACTGTAGCTAAAGCGTCGTTAGGGTGCTTTGCCCCGGCGTAAACCAAGGTATCGTCAGCGTAAAGAATAGCAACTGATTCCGTGGGTGATTCTGTGAATTGGTGAGTATGAGGAAAGGCCGATAAGTACAAATTAAAGATTGCGGGATCTAGTATTGATCCTTGTGGAATCCCACATCTGACGCTTTTAACTTGAGATTTTGTTTGTTTAAGCTGAATGAAAAAGTAACGGTTGGAAAGAAAACTATCCAAGATTTTAAAAATCATCGGAGGAAAATTGTTTTCGATTATTTTAAATAGGATTCCGTCCCACCAGATACTGTCAAATGCTTTTTAAACATCTAATCCTCACGCGATAGTACAGTTTTTTCTTCTTAAATTTTGAGTTACGTCACAGTGCATTTTTATTAAGGCATGCGATGTAGAAAGTCCTTTCTTAAAGCCGAACTGGTATGACTACTACAGACTGGGTCTGGCAGGGTTCCATTATCAAAGCCTTCATCTATTTTCAGGGAAATGATCCTCTCAAGAACTTTTCCGATGTTTGGTAGTAAGGCAATAGGCCGCGAGTTTGAGATATCGAGGTTATTAGGCTTCTTTCTAATTGCAACAATCTTGGCTATCTTCCAAATACTAGGGAAGTATCCATTATTCAGGCAATTATTTAATATAATAGTTAAAAAATTGATTTCGAACAGCCCAAACCCAGGTTTATTTTTTAATGTGAACGTGCTATTATGACATATAGCCTGTTCACATAAAAAATAAACCTGGGTTTAGTCTTTCGATCATCGATCAGCTGATCGAGTGTTCACATACAATAACCCAAGTTTCGGCTGTCAACTTTTGAATCTATCGAAAATTATTGCATTGTTCAGCCTTCCTGCTGAACTCATATGATGGGGCAAATATTACTATTTTCTGAACGTTTCGGACCTCACACTTACTTAACTTTGTCTTTGTTAATTTATTTCAACTTATTTTAGTTACCCCTTTATTCATTTGTTGATATCCTATATTTATTTGAAAATATATTTCCCTTGTTTCATTGTTTACCAAAATTTTTTTTCATATTTGTATTTGTATTTTTCTTCTATCACACTAGAGGTAGAAGGAAACAAATGTATATGATTGTTTTGTTCGAACTTCGAATCAGGGTTGTGAACTGATAAACCCAAGAATTTTGTTGGATTTATAAAAAGTTCACAACAACAAATTCAATGGGGCAAACCTGGGTTTATGTTGGGTTTCGCTCTAAATCCAAAACCTAACCCGAAACCTAAGTAAATCCGTTGAATGTGAACGCGCTAATAGGAATCTTCGGTGGCAGTAGTAATTAAACGGGTTATTAAATAAGCTATTAAACAAGAACAAGAAGCTGATAATAGTGAGACGTTAAGGCAGAATAAAATTATATATCAAATAAAATCGTCTGTAAGAAGATTAACTTTTTTAAGAAATGCTTATAGCAATATATGCTATAATATATATTATAGCATAATGCAAAGTGAAGACGATATTCAAATGACACAGAATTCGCGTCGCCGATTAATTTTCATAACACCAGACGGATAATTTGATCTATCAGCTGTCAAACTATCAAATTCCTTTTCACGTCAATTTATTGTCTTCTGTATTGTGGTTAATGTCTTCCGTTTTTCTATTTTGCCTTCGTTCTTTTTCGAACAAAAATTAAAAAATATAGCAGAAAAACTAAGAAAACAAAGGAAATAATAAACGTTTGGGAGAAAACAGAAAGTAGAAAAACAAAGCAAAGATCGACAAAAAAAAAAAGAAATACAAGCAACTCCCGTCGGGTTCCACCTTTGTAGCAGCAGCAGCTACATGAAGAAAACAAAAGTTTTAAAAATTGAAATAGTCTTTCTGGACTACTGATTGTTAGCACTATGGTGCACAGCATCCTACTGCTACCGCCACCGATGCCATAAATGGTTCTTGTTTTAAAGAGTTTAAATGACATTTTCATATTAAACGTGGTTTTGCTCAAAAATATTTGGCGGAAATATATAGTAGGAGTGAAAATGGTTAATGAGCGAAACCCAACTCGAACTAATAATATAATTTTCCGAATATAAAAATCCTAAAAGTCCTAGATCCTAAATGGAAAAAGTCCTAAATCCTAGATTTGAATTTTCCCAGTTTTTTCCTTGTAAAAGTATTTAAAAAATAGTGGTTAACTTCCCACTTTTTATTTATTTCTATTTATACTAACAGGGACAAATTTGAGTTTTAATTTTTTTAGTTTTAAGTTTTCGTTTTTGTTCTTCCTTAATCCATTGATTAAGGAAAAACAAAAACGAAAACCTAAAACTAAAAAATTAAAAC
>OZ016503.1:12334137-12345770 GCA_963966595.1 Physocephala rufipes
TTAAATATTTTAAAAGAAGAGCTTCAAGAAATGTGGAAAATAGCTAAAGAAGTATACAATGATTCTTTAGTATATTTAGAAACAAGTGAAAAGTAAATCGAAAGTAACGGATGTTGAGGTAATCAAAAACAAATATTCGACGACATTACAGGCATACGTTTTGTGCTCCTCTCGCATTTTGTCCATATCTGATGTTGCATCAAATTCAGTTTCGTTAACGTCTAATAATCATTCAAATAAATTAGAGGTTAATAGTAACTTTCGTGTACCTCCCTGCGATACTGAAACGTTCAGGGGCGATTATTTACCTTGTCCTACTTTTAGGGACCTATTTTCCGCGATTTATATCAACAATTCTAAATTAAGTAATGTTGAAAAACTATATCATCTCATCAAAAAGACTAGTGGAGACGCTCGTGAAATAGTTAACAAATCACATTTAACTAATAAGCGCATTCTCGTTAATTGCCAATTGAAGTTACTTTTTGATTCGCCTTTTGTCCGAGCTGAAAGTGCAACTTCCCTAAAGGAATTGCAACGAGGCATAAATAATTGTTTGTCGGCTTTAGAGGTATACAAAATTGACACCCCCAATTGTGACCCCTTGCTTATTTTCTTTTGTTCGCTAAGACTGCCGGAAACTACTCTACACTTGTGGGAACAAAGTCTCCCAGGAAATCTTCTCTACCTAGTTGGAAAAGTTTAGATACTTTGCTCTCTCAAAGGTTTCAAACTTTAGAATCTATCGGAGATATTAAAAACAAAACCACTAGTTATCATCAAAGGAAACCCACTACCCAATACGCGGCATCTAATTCTAAAAAATTACATTCATATCACGCAAAGTTATCCACGATCAGTTCTTGCATCATCGGATCGGATCGGATCGGATCGGATCTTTTGTCCGAAGCAACAACATCCTTTGCGAAGTTGCCAGAAGCTTCTTAACTTACCAATTTCCGATCGTTTCGCTACTATCAAAAAGTGCAAGTGTTGCATCAATTGCGTAAATAAGAACCACTCGGTTAAAGATTGCAAGAGCACTTTCAATTGTTTACAGTGCAATAATAGGCATCACACTTTACTGCATAGAGAATCTAGGACTAGCAAATCTGCTATCGCAACTCTACTCGTAAATTCTATGGCCCCTGTGGCTTCCTCTGAGCCTGCAGACACTAAAGTTTCTCAAGTTTACCATTCGAATTTGCAATATTCTTCATACATAACAAGCAACTCGCCAAGTAAAGACTCACGCGTCCCTTTAGACGTCAGACAGTATTATTAGGAACAGCAATAGTGCATATTTGTCACCTAGGTGAACGCTTTTCGGCACGTGCCCTTATTGATCCAGCTTCCCAAGCGTCGTTTATTTCTGAAAGGATTTGGAAAATCCTAAGATTGCCTACAAAACCAGTTCAAGCTACCGTCTCTGTTTTATATCAACAAGTTTCTGTTAAACGAACACAAATCTGTCCTTTTGTATTAGGATCTCCGATCAATGAACAATATCAAGCAAAGGCTACAGCATTCGTGCTTCCTCACATCATAGGTTGCTTACCAACATCTACATTAGAGTTACCAGATAATCACCTATTGCCCAGTATTACGTTAGCAGATGTCAATTTCTCGAAAAGCTCTCCAGTTGATCTTCTTATAGGAGCAGATTTGTATACCTACATTATGCTTGACGGCGTTATGCGTAACGTCCTAGACGCTCTTATTGCGCAAGAGACCGTATTCGGATGGATTATTACTGGATCACTTCCAAGTAGTCATGCGTCTTGTTTCACAACAATTTTTTCATTCTTCGATGAAATCCAATTCGAACAGCAACTCCAACGTTTTTGGGAACTTGAATAGACGCCTAAGAAAAAATTTAGCACAAAAGCGGACGAATTTTGTGAATCATTATATTCTACAACAACTCGTCGTAACGAACGAGGCAGGTACATTGTCTCGCTTCCGTTCAAAGAAGCTTTTCCATCCCTCATCAGATTGGGTTTATCATGTTCTATTGCGTGTAGACAATATTATCGAAACGAAGCGTCCCTTATAAAAAACCCTGAATTAAAGAAATCGTATGAGGAGGTCATCAAAGAATATAGCACCCTAGATCATATGGAAGTTGTGCCTATTCCAATCTGCGAGAGCTCCAGCACTTGTTGTTACCTTCCGCATCTTCCTGTAATAAGGCCTGAGACTCAATCTACCAAAATTCATGTAGTGTTTAACGCATCAAATAAAACCACAAATGGAATCAGTTTAAACGATGTTGTCTACACGGGACCATCTCTATAACTAGATCTTACTTTTCTTATTATTAGATGGAGATTATACAAAATAGTATTTAGCAGTGATCTCGAAAAAATGTATCGACAAATCTTGATTGAACCCTCTCATAGACCTTTTCAGAGAATTGTTTATCGAGACTCGCTTCATAAGGAGCTTAGTGATTATCAACTCAAAACCGTAAACTTTGGAGTGAATTGTGCTCCATTTCTTTCAATTCGGACTCTTATACAACTTGCTAAGGATGTTGTAAAAACAATTCCTCTTGCTGCGTATATGTTACAAAATTGCATGTATGTTGATGACGTTTTAGCGGGTTTTCACGATATGCCATATGCAATCCAAGCTCGGAATGAGTTGATATAGGCACTCGGGTCCGCTGGGTTTTCTGTCAAAAACTGGACAGCAAATCGAGAAGAAATCCTTAGAGACATTCCAGAGGCGCATTTATTGGATAAAGAATTTTTGAAATTTGACTCAGCTAGCAATTCACAAGCTCTTAGAAACCGTTGGAATGCTCGCACAGATAATTTCTTTTTCAATGCGGAACCTATCATTAGTAAACCATCGGTTACAAAGCGCAAAGTTTTATCTTGTATATCTAAACTTTTCGATCCTGCCGGTTTTTTAGCTCCAACAGTCTTGGCAAAAATTATAATGCAGCAAATTTGGTTAAATAAAACGCAGTGGGATGAAAGCCTTGCTGCAAACACACTCGGTAAATGGAGAACCTTCGTAGATAATTATAAATTTATTAGCACAATCCGAATCCCTCGATGGGTTAATTTTTCTAAAAATGCCTTTGTTCAAATTCATGCTTTCTCCGACGCATCGAACAAAGCATACGCTGGCGCAGTTTACATTCGTATCGAAACTAGTACAATATCCTCAAATCTACTTATGTCCAAAACAAAAGTGGCTCCAGTCAAAACAGTTTCTCTCCCTCGTTTAGAACTCTGTGGTGCACTGTTGGTGGCAGAAATGCTTGATTCATTACTTCCATAGCTTCACATAACAGTTAATGAGATTTATTGTTGGTCTGATTCGAATATTGTCCTTGCTTGGTTACAAAAACCACCCTGCACATGGCCTACTTTCGTAGCGAATCGTGTCTCGAAAATTCAGGAGAAAAGTGGTAGCCAAAATTGGAATCATGTTGACACCCACGATAACCCAGCAGATTTAGGAAGCCGTGGTGTCCATCCACAACATCGAAACCAAAATAAGCTATGGTGGCATGGTCCGTCATGGCTCCAACTTTCTAAGTCCCATTGGCCGCCAATTCCTCCTAGTTTCTCCGACTTAGTGCCGGAAACTAAAGCAATTAACTCTGCTGTCTGTGCGACCCTACATTGTTCAGAATATATACTCGCCAGATTTTCCTCGTTTACAAGAGCACTTCGGGTATTAGCATATGTTTTTCGTTTTTTTCATTCGAGTCTTAAAAGGAATAAGGATTTTAGTAGTCGCTACTCGAAAGCACTCTCAACCCAAGAAATCTCTAATACTAAGATTCGCCTTATTTGGCTTTGTCAAAAAGAACATTTTGCCGAGGAGTTTACAAGCCTTTCTTTTAATCTTCCAATTTCAAACAAAAGTAGCATTTCTAATTTGAACCCATAACTAGACAACAACGGCATCATGCGAGTCAACGGTCGATTAGCAAATGCTTCGGAGCTGACCTTTGAGGAAAAGTATCCTATTATACTTCCTTATAAATGCATACTGGCAAAGTTAATTGTTCAATTTATCCATTTTATAACCTTGCATGGGGGAAATCAACTAATGCTGCGCACCTTAAGACAAAACTATTGGATTATGAAGGCAAAAATGCTCATAAAATCAACTATCCATAATTGTAAGACTTGCGTTTTGCATAAAAACAGGAACGCCAACAAATAATGGCTGCTTTGCCAACGGAACATAGTACACTTTCCAGGCCATTCGAAGTTACTGGAATTGATTTTTGCTGTCCTTTTGAAATTAAGAACTACACAGGCAGAGCATGTTTAATAACAAAAGGATATGTCTGCATATTCGTATGTTTTTCTGTTAAAGCTATACATTTAGAGGCTACTAGTGATCTTTCAACAGCAGCCTTCATAGCTGCGTTTCGTCGTTTCGTAGCCAGAAGAAGTTGTCCACAGAAAATATTCTCCGATAATGGGACAAATTTTGTAGGCGCTTCAAAGGCTCTTCAAGAAGACTTTAGAACACTTTTAAAATCATATAAAAAAAAGTCAGCGAATTTTATAGTCACCAAAATCTCATGGGATTTTATTCCTGCAGGCGCTCCGCATATGGGCGGTTTGTGGGAAGCGGGAATAAGAAGTTTTAAACAACATTTTCGAAAAATTGCAGGATCTCACAGATATACATTCGAAGAAATGTCGACTTTGATCTGTCGAATAGAAGCGTGCCTAAATTCACGACCATTAATTCCTTTATCCAATGATCCTACAGACAGTTCGGTTCTTACTCCAGGCCATTTTTTAATTGGTGGACCACTATTAGCTCCTGCAGAGCCGAACTTGACTGAATCATCTGTGTCTTTAATTATGCGATGGCAAAAACTTAAAGTCTTGAGTCAGCAACTGTCCATTCGGTGGAAAGAAGAGTACCTAAAAGAACTTCACAAACGGTATAAGTGTCAAAATCCACAACGGAATATCGAAGTCAATGATTTAGTTATAGTCAAGCAAGAAAACCTTCCACCGACTGAATGGCGACTCGGTAGAGTTACTAAAATCTATAAAGGACAAGACGGTAGAGTAAGAGTGGCAGATATACGCACCCAGAAGGAGATAATTACCCATCCTATTGTTAAATTAGTAGTTTTACCTAATTAATGGCACATTCTTGTATTATCTAACCCTTATACATTCCTTTCGTTTTCAGGTCTCTAATGGAACATTATAAATTACCAACAACGAATAATGGCTATCAACGACCGCCATGTAGACTATGTCGCAAAAATCATCCTTTACGCTTCTGTAATAGATTCCTTTCGCTGAGTTATGAAAAACGCCTTCGCGCAATACTCATATTTCGCTATTGCTCCAGGTGTCTACCATTCAGCCACCGTAAAAAAGAATGTTTGAGTCAGAAGTTCTGTGCACACTGTGGTGGAAAGCATCACAGCCTTCTGCATACCCGACCAGATGTGGTCTCTACTAGTAAATTTTTAAATAACCAATCTCGAATCTCGCTCCAAATAAACCAATTCGTAACTTTAATCCCAACCGGAGTTCTTAAGGTCATGATCGGCAATTACTTTCATTTAGCTCGTGTATTGTGTGACTCGTGTTCTGAAAATAGTAAAGTTTGCAGAGGCCTATTGAACAGCTTGAAAATTCAATCACATTATAAAGCGCAACATGAATTTTGTAACCTTCATTTATGTCCGGCTTATGACCCATCCGTACGTCTAAGCTGCACTGCAAGAGTAGCTTCATTAATTGGATTAAAAACGCCGAGTCAACATACAGAGGAAAGGATGAAAGAGAAGTTCACCAATATACAGTTGGCCGATCCAACCTTTTACACCTCCTCAGCAGTTTCTATAGTACTAGGAGCCGATATCTCTCACCGAGTAATGCGACCCGAACTAATAAAGAATCCTGGCTTACCCCTCGCTCAAAATACAATTTTTGGTTGGGTTCTTTCTGGCCCATGTGCTCTCTAAAGCACCACATCCTTAATGATGATTTTCTTTTTCTACCCTAAATCTTAAAAAGAAGAAATGCTCCCGCAGACATATGTACACGACGCAAAGTTTAAAAACATTTTAATTTGATATTTTTTATTATTTGTATTATATAATTTCCTATGTGAATGAATCTGTAACGAATTCTTACGTTATATACTTTATTAGAATTGCTTAATTCGTATTACACAGATATTGAATCAAATAAACCCTCCTTGCTGTGCGAGTACAGCAAGGGCGGGAACAATGTTAAAGTTCAAGCCTGGTTCAAGGCTTGAATATTGGAGTCTAGAGTGCCAACCTCGAAAACAAAAAAAGAAGAAATAAAGTGGAGAGAACAAAACCCTAAAGAAACGAAAAGAAATGGAGGAGCTTCCGTTCCTTCTTGTACTTTTGGATCAAAAAGGCTTCGGGCGCTTAATAGTTTAACTATTTTCAATCTGAATGTAAACATATTGATTCATTCCAAAGTTTGGTAATAAAGGTCTTTTGGATGACCACTTTTTGAATTAGTTAATCGTTCTTTTTATTTTCATTTTTTTTTGTTTCTGGGTCAACGCGGGAAATTAACTTATAATTAATAAATCCGATCGCGTTACATCAATCAATGGTCCTTCGAGCCGGATTCGCCGAACTTGTGATCGGATTCTTTTCTTTGGGTTCCATCGAATTTGCATCATCAAAATCTCACTCTTTGGGAATCTTTTAAAAACACGTATTCCAAAATTTGCGGGTCGAGTTGATTGGCGATATAAAGTGCGTAAATGTGTATATATGTAGTTGAGCGTTTCTTTTATTAATAATTAATTGAATAAGTAGCATTTAAAATACCTATTCGATAAAATCAGTATTTTAATTATTAAAAAAAAAGTGAAGCAATAATATAATTGGTTCAATATCAGTGCGATTCTCTTTCATAAAAATTCCTAACGGGGTTTTGTTTCTCTTCTCTGCTCATCAATAATCTATGGGATTGCATCGAGACCAAAACCAACCCATCAGAATAGCGGTACAGAAACTAAATTGTGAGACCGCCAACTCCTTTCTTCGTCGCATTGTGAGCTACTTTTTTAAAACAAAATTTCATGTTCAAGGTCAGTTGATTTTTTTGGTTTCGGTGATATTAACATGCTTTTTAAAGCAAATCTAATTTCAAGTTCATTATCTAAGATTCGTGCGTCAAGTGGCGTTAACGAAAGAAAACTCGAGAGTTTGATAGAGTTTTCATTAGAAGTTCGTAATTTAGTGGCCAGAGTGGTAGCTTTTGATTTGAAATCACATCTAAACAATCCAATTTTGCTGAGGGAATCGATAGAGAAGCTTCCAACGCAATGGCGATTGGATTGGGCAATGGAATTAAGAAAGTATTGAGAGATGAATCTAACAAACTTTAGTGAGTGGCTCTTTGAACTGGCCACAGCTGCAAGCTGTACAGCTGCAGCTGTAACTTTAATTGCAGCCGCCACTTCTGAAGAAAAGAAGAAGGCACATAGAGTTGGGTTTCATGGGATAAGAGAGGGAAACAAAGACATCACGCGTAATTGCATTATGTGTCACAAAGATCACTCAATTGCAGCTTGCGACCAGTTCAAATAACTCCAATATTCTGATAAGTGGAACCTCGTCCGACAAAAGAAATTATGTCGCTCATGCCTTAAAATTCATAATTTACGCATTTGTAAAGAACGAAAAGAATGTGGCGTGAATAGTTGCACGGCAAAACACCACCGACTGTTACATAAGCCACTTCAAGAAAAAGGCAATCAGCAGTTTGCTGTACAAATAGATAGGAGTTCTACAGTCCTTTTCAAAATCTTGCCAATAACAATATATAATAATAACGATAGCATAGACGTATATGCTTTATTAGACGACGGCTCAGGACCCACAATGATAGAGAAAAATGTAATAAGTCAGCTAGGCATGAAAGGCAAAAAATCTGAGTTATGCATTCGATGGACAGATGGAACCACTCGGGTTGAACCGAATTCAGAACTGTTGAGCTTTAGAGGGGCAAATCACGAGGGGCAAAATCAGATAGGGGCAAAAACGACAAAAGGTTTTTACTGCGCGACGTGCATACTGTTCACAAACTAGACTTGCCAAGACAAACCATGAATTTAGAGGAACTCGAAAACAAGTTCTGTCATCTGAAAGGGTTACCAATTAGTTCGTACTATAATGTAGTACTAAGTATAATTATTGGTCTAAACAATAAGCATATGACTATGCCCATGCAGTTTAGAGAAGGTAACATGGACGAGCCTGCAGCCACCAAGACAAGGATCGGCTGGACCATTTTTGGTTCTGTCGAAAATAGAAGTTTTGACTCTTGTGATAAAATACCTCAATTTCACGTTTGTGAATGCGACGATAAAATGGCACTAAATAGGTTTATGCTAGAAAATATGAAATTAGATAATTTAAAAGAGGGAAGTCATGAAAGCCAGCCAGATATCACCGCTATAAGTAAGTTTGAGTTCCGTGTGCAGCGAATTGGTGAGTCCTTCACTGCTAAGTTATTTTGGCGAAGTAACAATTTAATTCTTCCTCATAATTTTTCAATGGCTATGCAAAGGCTTCTATGGTTTGGAAAAAAACTCAATAAAAATTACGAACTAAAGATGCGCGTAAATTCTCTAATCCATGAAATGGAGAAAACAATATATTCGAAAGCTAAATCATTTAGAAATTCAAAAGTATTATCCGCGCAAGTGGTATTTACCAATTTATTCGGTATACAATCCAAATAAACCGCAAAAAACTAGAATAGTGTGAAACGCGGCAGCAAACTATAAAGGCATTTCTTTAAATCAATGTTTAGGGTCAGGACCTGACCTATTGGTGCCTCTCATTAGAGTACTGTATAATTTTGGTATAGGCAAAATTGGCATATGTGGCGACATATGTGAAATGTTCCATAGAGTTAAAATAGAAGAGGAAGATCAACATTCTCAACGTTTTCTTTGGCGTGAGTGTAACTCAAAAAAGGTTCCAAACGTATATGTTCTTCAGGTTTGCAGTTTTAAAGCAACATGCTCACCATGCATCGCGCAAATAGCTAAGAATAAGAATGCCATGGAGCACGAAAAAGAATTTCTCCAAGCTGTCAAATCAATTTTACATCACCATTATATGGATGACCTGCTTGATTGTGTAGATAACTTAAAAGAAGCTAAGCAATTAGTTACAGATGTCAGTTTGGTTCATAAACGCGGACATTTTGAAACACGAAACTGGCTTTCGAATTCGTCAGAGCTAATGAAATTCTTAAACAGCACTCAGGAAAATAACATTTTTTGTAAAGCAGCACAGACAGTTGATCAGGTAGTTGAACCCGATAAAGTACTGGGATTATGGTGGAAGTCTAAAAATGATATTTTTGTTTTCAATACGAAGTTTACGAAGGCTAGCGCCGCTATCCTAAGCGGAACAAAGCTACCAACTAAACTTGAGATTCTCAGGTTAATAGTGTCCATTTTCGACCCATTGGGTTTTTTGTCATTCTACACCATGCGCATAAAAATCTTACTCCAAGAAATATGGAGAAGGGGAATAGAGTGGGACGAAACAATTCACATTGAACTTGAAAGTACTTGGAAAGATTGGCTCGTTATGTTGAATAGAATTGAAAACGTACGAGTTCAAAGATGTTATTTTAGTAAAATAAATCGTATTAACTGCTCTACAGATTTACACGTCTTTGTCGATGCCAGTGTTAAATCAGTAGGAAAATTAATAGATCCAACTCAATTCTCAAAAACATTAAACATTTTATCGAAAATTTAAAGATAAGTGTAAAAAATAAAAAAAAAAGAATGTTAATGTACCACGAAATATCAAATTAACGTTTGAAGAGCTTTTTTGGTCTGAAAACCAACTATATAGTCTTGCTCAAAGCGACGAATATTCAGTCGAATTAAACATTCTGAAAGAAGATCCAAATGCGGCTGTGCATAAGAGAAGCTCTTTAAGAAAATTATCGCCATTTCCAAAATCCAATAATAATAAAATCCAAAATCTATATCCAATAATATTACCAAAACCCGGTAACGAACTTAATTATTGATTAGTATCACCGGAAATACCATCACGTTCATCATGAAACAGTTCTCAATGAATTAAAACAGAAATTTTACATATCAAGTCTTAGGCGTAAGTTCAGGTCGACAGGAAGTGCTTGCCAAACCTGTAAAAATCAATCGGCGAACCCGAAAATCCCTGAAATGGGGCAACTACCGGTAGCGCGGCTACCAACTTCAACTCGCCCATTTACTTACACTGGTGTCGATTTCTTTGGCCCCTTCTCAACAACTGTTGGCCGACGAAAGGAAAAGAGATACGGAAAATTTTTTCTTTTCATCATTTACCTGCTTAACTAGCAGATCGGTACACATAGAACTCGCCTCCTCACTCTCGATGAATTCCTGCGTAATCGTGATCAGAAATTTTATCGCAAGAAGAGGAAAGCCGCTAGAATTATTCAGCGATAACGGCACAAATTTCATTGCATCCGAAAGAGAACTACGTGAGGCATATAAGCAACTCAAAATTGAGAATCTAAAGGAATGCTTTACTAACAGGGAAACCAAATGGACATTTATACCTCCTGCATGTCCACATATGGGCGGTGCGTGGAAACGCATGATACGATCGGCTAAGAACATCCTATACAAAATCGTGACCCCAACGACTACCTTGAATGACGAAAAGCTACACAATTTATTTATAGAGGTGAAAAATATTTTTAATAGCCGTCCTCTTACGCACGTAACCTTGGGAGCAGCTGACCAAGAAGTACTCACTCCTAACCACATTTTACTTGGGTCCTCGGATGGTAGTAAGCCTCCCGGATTATTTGATGCATCTGACCAGTACACTAGAAACTCCTGGAAGCACTTCCAATATTTAGCGGAATGCTTTTGGAAGCGATGGGTGAATGAAGTTCTTCCGATTTTAACACGAAGATCGAAGTGGCATGACAAGGTGCGCCCAATTAAATGCGGTGACGTATTGCTGATTGTTGATCCATCCCTGCCTCGCTACACATGGCCTAAAGGAATTGTAACAGGCATTGTTCTCGATAAAGATGGCCAGGCACGTAGTGCCTTCATTCGTACTAAATATGGTGAATATCATCGACCCGTTGCAAAAATTGCAGTTCTGGATGTTCAACCAAAAGCTGATGATAATGCTATTGCTGAAGGTATACACCAACAAAGTTATCATACCGGGGTGGAGGATGTTGGCAACTCCACGACCACATGGGAAAATAAAATTTCCCCTGTGTGAAGTTTGGCAACATGGCGAAGTTTCCGGAATGTCGGTCTTTCCCTTTTTGGATTCTGCTCGGGACAGAGAGGACGAGCCACGAACAAAAACCAATTTTAAAAATAACTACAAAAATTGGTGAATTTATTTTCTTTTTCGCCAATTCAACCTTTGTAAGCGAGAGCTTACATGTATATATATATATATATATATATATATATATATATATATATATATATATATATATATATATATATATATATATATATATATATATATATATATATATATATATATATATATATATATATATATATATATATATATATATATATATATATATATATATATATATATATATATATAT
>OZ016503.1:12345970-12375970 GCA_963966595.1 Physocephala rufipes
AGAAACTTACGGGCAGTATTATATGCCAATTGACATGCCACCGAATCCGACAGGGAGTTATTGTGCCATTCTCGATCGAGTGAAGAAATGGGCAGTATGTTTCGACGGACAAGAAAATCCACTAATGTTTGTAGAGAGAGTGGAAGAGCTTGCGGAGGTGTGCAGCGTAAACATAGACCTTTTGCCTAAAGCAATGCCAGAACTGCTGCAGAAACGAGCCTTGCAATGGTTTCGCAGCAATAATAAAAGGTGGAATTCTTGGTTGACCTTTAAACAAGACTTTCTAGACTTTTTCCTTCCGCCACGTTTCTTTGAGCGATTGGACGACGATATCCGCTAAAGAAAACAAAGGGCTGGAGAGAAATTTAAAGATTATGTGGTATGTATACAGAATCTAATGCGCCACACCAATCTAGATGAAACCCAACGTCTTGAGAGAATTTATCGCAACAGCAAGTATGAGCTACAACTGTACATTAAGCGACGAGAGTTTCAAGGATTAAGCGAATTAATTGCGCTCGCGGGCGATTGGGAGAATTTACAGTCGAATGCTAGGCTAAACCAACTATCGTCAGGTCATAGTAATCAGCCCGCTACACACCGACAGATAACGAACAGAAACGAAGAATTTATCATCAACCCACGCTCCGCATGCCGATGTTGTGGACAAGCCGGTCATTTCGCTCGCAACTGTCGCAACGAGAAGATCATATTTTGCTGGCAATGTGGTCGCAGAGAGACAAGAACGAAAGAATGTTGTCAGACACAGACGGGAAACGCGCAAGGCCAACATCCGATTCGAGGGGATGTTTAGATGGCGAAAAATCCTCGAACACACTGGAAAACCTACGCACTGAAGGCGAGCGCATAGTGGCAACCGTTGCCTTAGATTACGAACTTGTTGATGCAACCATAGACACGGGGGTAACACGAAGCTTCATCAGCAAAGGCCTGGCGAGTAAATTAGAGATTGCAAATAGAATTCACAATGTCGAGACTCAAATGTGTATGGCAAATGGCATAGTGGCAGGTATAACCGAAGCACTGAAAACACGAGTAACGCTAGGAGAGGAACACTGCATTATCACCCTGTTAGTTTTACCAGAGGTGATGGACGACCTAATTCTGGGTTATGATTTTCTGGCTCGCATTGGTACCAAGTTAACATGTGGCGGCTTACAGGTCGTCATTACTGAACAAGAAGAGAGGGCCGTGGAGCAAAGGCTTAAACGAACGACCTTGGTTCAAAAGGAGGAAAAGTTGATTGACGATTTTTTGACAGAAGAACTACGGAAATTCGAAGACATCAAAGGAATATCAGATATCGCTGAGCATCGAATCATTATGCGAGATGAGCGTCCCATTAAGCAACGATACTTTCCCAAAAACCCGGCCATGCAAGCGATTATCAACGAACAAATCAACGAACTGTTGGAAAAGGGGTGTATCGAACCCTCACGAAGCCCTCATAGAGCACCCATTGTATTAGTTAAAAAGAAAACTGGAGAGTGGCGCTTATGCGTCGATTACAGACAGCTCAATGCTCATTCCGTCCCAGATGCATACCCGCTACCACGAATAAACTATATACTGGAGCGCCTGAGAGATGCAAAGTATATTAGCAGTATCGATTTGCGAAATGGGTATTGGCAGATCCCGATGCACAAGGCTAGCAAAGCATACACAGCTTTTACGGTTCCCGGTCGTGGTTTATTTCAATGGAAGGTGATGCCGTTCGGCCTACATTCGGCTCCTGCCACATTCCAACGAGCGCTGGACAACGTAATCGGCCCCGATATGGAACCAGTAGCATTCGCGTATCTCGATGACATCATCGTGACAGGTAATACATTGGAATCACACAGGGAAAATCTGAAGGCAGTTTTTTCACGACTTAGAAAAGCCAAGCTACGCATAAATACAGAGAAATGCGAATTTTTCAAGAACAAAACCAAGTACTTAGGTCACGAAATCAGTGAAGAAGGTATCCATACCGACCCGGAAAAGGTAGCGGCAATTAGAGAACTACAACCACCGCATAATGTACGAGAGCTGCGGAGGTTCCTGAGCACCGCTTCGTGGTACCGCCGATTTGTACCTGATTTTTCTAAGGTGATACACCCGCTCACCCAACTTCTTAAGAAGGGCAAATATTTCAAATGGAATTCGGAACAACAGAACGCATTTGACGAGCTGAAATGACGTTTAACGGAAGCCCCAGTTCTTGCCTGCCCCGATTTTAGTCAACGATTTTATCTTCAAACCGACGCGTGCGATTATGGGCTCGGCGCGGTGCTAACGCAGGTGATAGATGGACAAGAACGAGTTGTCGCTTACGCCAGTCGTCACCTTAACGCCGCCGAGAAAAACTATTCAGTTACCGAGAAGGAGTGCCTAGCAGTGGTGTGGGCAGTAAGGAAAATGCGGTCATACCTAGAGGGGTATCTCTTCACCATCATCACCGATCATCTTTCGTTGAAATGGCTCAACTCAATTGAAAGTCCCTCTGGCAGAATCGCGCGTTGGGCTTTGGAGTTGCAACAATTCAAATACGAAATTGAATATCGGCGGGGGAAAAACAACACGGTCGCAGATATGCTTTCGCGACAACCATTCGAAACCGTGTGCGCACGATCCAGTGAACAACAAGAAACGCCGCCAACATCTTGGTACACAAAGAAATTAAATGAAGTCAACGAAAATCCAGAAATGTTTCTAGATTACTGCGTTACAAATGGCAAGCTATACAGGCATACTCCCAGCGGAATCCACAAGGACACTTTATCGTGGAAATTATGTATTCCTGAACATTTGCGTGAATATGTTTTATCTGAGAATCACGACACACCTACAGCTGGTCACCTCGGTACTCGAAAAACCATCGCCAGAATCGCGCAAAGATACTATTGGCCGGGCATGTACCGCCAAATCAACCGTTACGTTAGAGGTTGCAAAAACTGTCAACAATATAAAGCGAGTCAACAGAAGCCCTCAGGAGAAATGTTGACACACCTGCCCGAAGAGCCGTGGGCCACAGTAAGTGCAGATTTCGTGGGACCTCTTCCGAGGTCGAAACATGGCAATACCACTTTATTAGTGTTCACCGACAAATTCACTCAATGGATAGAACTAATACCAGGTAAAAGAGCTACTACAGAACTACTGATTAAATCATTTCGTGAGAGAATACTTGCTCGCTTCGGAGTTCCCAAGATCTTCATTTCTGACAATGGTGTCCAATTCAGTAGCACAAAATTCAAAAATTTTATGAATGAAATTGGAGTAGCGCACCGGTATAGAGCACCCTATACCCCGCAAGAAAATCCCACCGAGAGGACCAACCGTACGATTAAGACAATTATATCACAGTTCGCAGGGCCCCAGCAGACTACGTGGGACGAACTACTACCCGAACTTAGCCTGGCTTTCAATACCGGTAAAAGTGAGTCGACAGGTTACTCCCCAGCATTCTTGGTTCAAGGAAGAGAGCCACGTCTACCAATGACTCTTTTTGACCGGGAGACGAAGGGTACAGGCAACAAGCAAACCACACCCGGTGAACATGCAGAGCGACTAAAACAGGCATTCCAAGTAGCCAAGGAAAATATGCAGGAATCCGCACGATCACAGGCCAAACATTACAATTTACGAAGAAGAAACTGGAAGCCACAAGTCGGGGAACTTGTACTGGTCAAGCAGCATCCACTCTCAAAGGCAATCGATAAATTCGCTGCCAAGCTAGCACCACGTTATGACGGTCCGTACAAAGTAGACAGTTTTCATTCCCCCGTAATAGTCAACGTGCACAGAAGCGGAGATAAAAAGGTCAAGAAAACGCATGTAGGTGATCTAAAAAAATTCTACACCTCAAAACCCTGGTCAGAAATATCACATGCTGGCACCACTAAAGTCCAAGACAAACAATATACAGGAAATACGGTAATTTGCTAGTAAAACCATTGGAATCTCCCTCGACGTCAAATTTAAATAGAAGGGGGAGAACGTCCACTTGACATCCCTAAAATCATATCACTACAAGAAGCGAATAGTGAGGAACACATTCAGTCTAAGGCAAACCACCAAGCGAGTAGGATGGATAAGAAGTTCGAAGACAGTAAGGAAAAATTTAGGACGCGCCTTCTAGAAGAGTTGAGGAGGCAGCCGAGGACACGGCGCCTAAGTAAACACGACGAAGAGGTGATGGACCACCCGGAACAAAAGTGGCCCCGTATAAAAATACGTCGGGTGGTACCGCCGAACCAGCCAAACGATTTAGGCCGAGACGATGATGCTCAACCATTAAGCTCATCATCAAGTTCGGATGAGTCTGTGGTAGTCGTACAGAGCTCGACTGACTCCTCCACCACGGAGGGCTCTGAGGCAAAATGCAAAGAGTGTGAAGAAGAGACGGAGCGGTACTCATGGGATCCCTTAGTCACGAAGAGGCGGCCATGGGTGACGACGTTGAGATGCGGGCAGCAGAGAGCGACGATGGCCCCGATGATGAATCGCCCCAAGCTGGCAACGATGTCGGGCGAGATTATATCAACACCGAGAGTAAGGTGGACATCGAAGAAGGACCGGGATATATCCAGAGGACCTATACCCACATCCTTACCCATACGACCTTGAACCCAAATATCTGGACCGATGAACATTTGCGAAACAACACCTGGCCAAATAAAGTCCCACCCCCCATAGAGCAAGCCAGTGAAGAGGAAAAAGAGACGATGCCATCACACAATCCGGCCCAATCCGGCCCAATCTGGCCATCCTCATCGAAGGTCGCCGAACCAGAGGCGGAGATAAGTGGCGCCGATCTAAAATCAATCATCGACGCCCTAGCAAACGAAGATATCGCCGACGCACTACCCGTGAACCCAGAATTCTGGGAACAGCTCGACCTGGAGTCCATCGATGCCACGACCCAGCACGAAGCTCACCTACCCCAGACAGAGCCGGATCTACGACAGGAGAAGACTTGTGAAGAGGTGGCCCAAGAAGTTTTTCGCGGTTGGCGACGAGGTCGACAGATATCCACCAGAAGAATTGTCGGCCAAGAGTGGTACCGGTTCCGTGTCACCAGGACCGGAAAAGTTTATTTTCATCGAGAGGATAAGTAAGGGGGAAATGTAACGCAGAAAAATTTGCAGAAATTTTGCTGTGTCACATGATACTAATTATTTGCTTTGGTCTTTTTTTTTAATCATTTACAATGACATGATAAACTTTGAATTGTATTATCTTATTGGAAATAATAAATTACCTTCTCTAATTGTGTTAATTTACATACATATAGAAGGGGAACTAGTTTTAAGATTATAGACAAAGTGTGCTCACTCACACTTTGCTGTTTGAATTATTCTCTTATACTTACTCTCTTGTAAAACGTAAATAAGATAAGTAGTTTTAAGCAAATGTCGTGACATGCTCTCGGAGATTTGTAAGCATGTTACGAACGATAATAGCCAGAGAAGAAGAAGCACGCTAGGAGACGAAACGTTGAAACGTTTTTGCAAAAGTCAGTAGCTGAGCAACGACGAGTAGAAGAGGACGTACTTTGGTGGACGGTAGGATTTTTTTTTTTTGATATTTATTTTGACATCAACTGTACTAGTATACAAACGAAAGGGCAAGCGGACAATAGAACTAGGTAAAATTGTGTAAAGAAAACGCGTGTGTTTAGATTTCCTAACAAAGAAAAATATTAAAAATGAATTAAAATCGCGTTAATTATAATTTTGATTAGGAGTAAAGAGCAGTTCGAATCTTCGGATAGTCTGCTGGCAGTTCGAATCTTCGGATAGTCTGCCACTCATAACCACAATTATTTCGATTTTGTCTCACGCGATAATATTGGAAATAAATTTAAATCGCGGGTAATATAATTTTGATTAGGAGTAAAGAGCAGTTCGAATCTTCGGATAGTCTGTCGCTCATAATCACAATTATTTCGATTTTGTCTCGCGCATTAATATTGGAAGTAAATTTAAATCGCCGGTAATATAATTTTGATTAGGAGTAAAGAGCAGTTCGAATCTTCGGATAGTCTGCTGACAGTTCGAATCTTCGGTTAGTCTCTCACTCATAATCACAATTATTTCGATTTTGTGTCGCGCACTATCCGTCAGGAAACAAATAAATCGCGCTAAGATTATTTAGCTAAGGCATAACACCGGTAGCTAATGCGACAAATGGGTAGGAATTGAGAGGCAGCTAGGTAGGACAGGATATATGACCATAGACAGACGACAGCCGCAGTCAAGAGTATAGCGGATCCGAGCAATAAGATTTAAAGCCAGCAAAGAGCACGCGTAAAACAACCGGAAGAGGCAAGACATATATTATCCAAATTTTCGATCTCTCTGGCTAGTATCACGTAATTTAAGAAAGATATTTGAATAAAGGATATTTGATAAAGGATATCCCCTGCGCAATATAAATTTCTGTTTGCGAACCCTGGACAGCTGGCGAGCTTACCCCAGCTTCAAGAAGCTTCGTTACAGTGGCGCCCGAGCAGGGACCTTTTCAAATATCAGTGAAATAAAACATACATCTATCGTGAGAAATACTACTTTAAAAGCCGAGAGAAAGCGAACAAGATGGTTAAAACGACGTGGATCCATTCTTTGCGTAAAGACGCGGCAATGGAATACCTCAAAGAATTCGGTCTAGAGACAGAAGGATCGGTAGAGGAATTGCGTAAGAGATTCGCAACTTTTGTCGGCGAATCGGCCCTGTCCTCTGAAGCTACAACACACAACAACTTGCCGAACAACATAGCCGAAGTGCCTCCCCAGGAACCAGTGTCAGCTTAGAATTGCCACCCCAAATTGTAACGGCAACTACGTCGAAACACGTAATCACACAAAAGATGAGAGAATCGCAAATACATACTGCGTCATCACCAGAAACTTACGGGCAGTATTATATGCCAATTGACATGCCACCGAATCCGACAGGGAGTTATTGTGCCATTCTCGATCGAGTGAAGAAATGGGCAGTATGTTTCGACGGACAAGAAAATACACTAATGTTCGTAGAGAGAGTGGAAGAGCTTGCGGAGGTGTGCAGCGTAAACATAGACCTTTTGCCTAAAGCAATGCCAGAACTGCTGCAGAAACGAGCCTTGCAATGGTTTCGCAGCAATAATAAAAGGTGGAATTCTTGGTTGACCTTTAAACAAGACTTTCTAGACTTTTTCCTTCCGCCACGTTTCTTTGAGCGATTGGACGACGATATCCGCCAAAGAAAACAAAGGGCTGGAGAGAAATTTAAAGATTATGTGGTATGTATACAGAATCTAATGCGCCACACCAATCTAGATCAAACCCAACGTCTTGAGAGAATTTATCGCAACAGCAAGTATGAGCTAAAACTGTACATTAAGCGACGAGAGTTTCAAGGATTAAGCGAATTGCTCGCGGGCGATTGGGAGAATTTACAGTCGGATGCTAGGCCAAACCAACTATCGTCAGGTCATAGTAATCAGCCCGCTACACACCGACAGATAACGAACAGAAACAAAGAATTTATCATCAACCCACGCTCCGCATGCCGACGTTGTGGACAAGCCGGTCATTTCGCTCGCAACTGTCGCAACGAGAAGATCATATTTTGCTGGCAATGTGGTCGCAGAGAGACAAGAACGAAAGAATGTTGCCAGACACAGACGGGAAACGCGCAAGGCCAACATTCGATTCGAGGGGATGTTTAGATGGCGAAAAATCCTCGAACACACTGGGAAACCTACGCACTGAAGGCGAGCGCATAGTGGCAACCGTCGCCTTAGATTACGAACTTGTTGATGCAACCATAGACACGGGGGCAACACGAAGCTTCATCAGCAAAGGCCTGGCGAGTAAATTAGAGATTGCAAATAGAATTCACAATGTCGAGACTCAAATGTGTATGGCAAATGGCATAGTGGCAGGTATAACCGAAGCACTGAAAACACGAGTAACGCTAGGAGAGGAACACTGCATTATCACCCTGTTAGTTTTACCAGAGGTGATGGACGACCTAATTCTGGGTTATGATTTTCTGGCTCGCATTGGTACCCAGTTAACATGTGGCGGCTTACAGGTCGTCATTACTGAACAAGAAGAGAGGGATGTGGAGCAAAGGCTTAAACGAACGACCTTGGTTCAAAAGGAGGAAAAGTTGATTGACGATTTTTTGATAGAAGAACTACGGAAATTCGAAGACATCAAAGGAATATCAGATATCGCTGAGCATCGAATCATTATGCGAGATGAGCGTCCCATTAAGCAACGATACTTTCCCAAAAACCCGACCATGCAAGCGATTATCAACGAACAAATCAACGAACTGTTGGAAAAGGGGTGTATCGAACCCTCACGAAGCCCTCATAGTGCACCCATTGTATTAGTTAAAAAGAAAACTGGAGAGTGGCGTTTATGCGTGGATTACAGACAGCTCAATGCTCATTCCGTCCCAGATGCATACCCGCTACCACGAATAAACTATATACTGGAGCGCCTGAGAGATGCAAAATATATTAGCAGTATCGATTTGCGAAATGGGTATTGGCAGATCCCGATGCACAAGGCTAGCAAAGCATACACAGCTTTTACGGTTCCCGGTCGTGGTTTATTTCAATGGAAGGTGATGCCGTTCGGCCTACATTCGGCTCCTGCCACATTCCAACGAGCGCTGGACAACGTAATCGGCCCCGATATGGAACCAGTAGCATTCGCGTATCTCGATGACATCATCGTGACAGGTAATACATTGGAATCACACAAGGAAAATCTGAAGGCAGTTTTTTCACGACTTAGAAAAGCCAAGCTACGCATAAATACAGAGAAATGTGAATTTTTCAAGAACAAAACCAAGTACTTAGGTAACGAAATCAGTGAAGAAGGTATCCATACCGACCCGGAAAAGGTAGCGGCAATTAGAGAACTGCAACCACCGCATAATGCACGAGAGCTGCGGAGGTTCCTGAGCACCGTTTCGTGGTACCGCCGATTTGTACCTGATTTTTCTAAGGTGATACACCCGCTCACCCAACTTCTTAAGAAGGGCAAATATTTCAAATGAAATTCGGAACAACAGAACGCATTTGACGAGCTGAAATGACGTTTAACGGAAGCCCCAGTTCTTGCCTGCCCCGATTTTAGTCAACGATTTTACCTTCAAACCGACGCGTGCGATTATGGGCTCGGCGCGGTGCTAACGCAGGTGATAGATGGACAAGAACGAGTTGTCGCTTACGCCAGTCGTCACCTTAACGCCGCCGAGAAAAACTATTCAGTTACCGAGAAGGAGTGCCTAGCAGTGGTGTGGGCAGTAAGGAAAATGCGGTCATACCTAGAGGGGTATCTCTTCACCATCATCACCGATCATCTTTCGTTGAAATGGCTCAACTCAATTGAAAGTCCCTCTGGCAGAATCGCGCGTTGGGCTTTGGAGTTGCAACAATTCAAATACGAAATTGAATATCGGCGGGGGAAAAACAACACGGTCGCAGATATGCTTTCGCGACAACCATTCGAAACCGTGTGCGCACGATCCAGTGAACAAAAAGAAACGCCGCCAACATCTTGGTACACAAAGAAATTAAATGAAGTCAACGAAAATCCAGAAATGTTTCTAGATTACTGCGTTACAAATGGCAAGCTATACAGGCATACTCCCAGCGGAATCCACAAGGAGGACACTTTATCGTGGAAATTATGTATTCCTGAACATTTGCGTGAAGATGTTTTATCTGAGAATCGCGACACACCTACAGCTGGTCACCTCGGTACTCGAAAAACCATCGCCAGAATCGCGCAAAGATACTATTGGCCGGGCATGTACCGCCAAATCAGCCGTTACGTTAGAGGTTGCAAAAACTGTCAACAATATAAAGCGAGTCAACAGAAGCCCTCAGGAGAAATGTTGACACACCTGCCCGAAGAGCCGTGGGCCACAGTAAGTGCAGATTTCGTGGGACCTCTTCCGAGGTCGAAACATGGCAATACCACTTTATTAGTGTTCACCGACAAATTCACTAAATGGGTAGAACTAATACCAGGTAAAAGAGCTACTACAGAACTACTGATTAAGTCATTTCGTGAGAGAATACTTGCTCGCTTCGGAGTTCCCAAGATCTTCATTTCTGACAATGGTGTCCAATTCAGTAGCACAAAATTCAAAAATTTTATGAAAGAAACTGGAGTAGCGCACCAGTATACAGCACCCTATACCCCGCAAGAAAATCCCACCGAGAGGACCAACCGTACGATTAAGACAATGATATCACAGTTCGCAGGGCCCCAGCAGACTACGTGGGACGAACTACTACCCGAACTTAGCCTGGCTTTCAATACCGGTAAAAGTGAGTCGACAGGTTACTCCCCAGCACTCTTGGTTCAAGGAAGAGAGCCACGTCTACCAATGACTCTTTTTGACCGGGGGACGAAGGGTACAGGCAACAAGCAAACCACACCCGGTGAACATGCAGAGCGACTAAAACAGGCATTCCAAGTAGCCAAGGAAAATATGCAGGAATCCGCACGATCGCAGGCCAAACATTACAATTTACGAAAAAGAAACTGGAAGCCACAAGTCGGGGAACTTGTACTGGTCAAGCAGCATCCACTCTCAAAGGCAATCGATAAATTCGCTGCCAAGCTAGCACCACGTTATGACGGTCCGTACAAAGTAGACAGTTTTCATTCCCCCGTAATAGTCAACGTGCACAGAAGCGAGATAAAAAGGTCAAGAAAACGCATGTGGGTGATCTAAAAAAATTCTACACCTCAAAACCCTGGTCAGAAATATCACATGCTGGCACCACTAAAGTCCAAGACAAACAATATACAGGAAATACGGTAATTTGCTAGTAAAACCATTGGAATCTTCCTCGACGTCAAATTTAAATAGAAGGGGGAGAACGTCCACTTGACATCCCTAAAATCACATCACTACAAGAAGCGAATAGTGAGGAACACATTCAGTCTAAGGCAAACCACCAAGCGAGTAGGATGGATAAGAAGTTCGAAGACAGTAAGGAAAAATTTAGGACGCGCCTTCTAGAAGAGATGAGGAGGCAGCCAAGGACACGGCGCCTAAGTAAACACGACGAAGAGGTGATGGACCACCCGGAACAAAAGTGGCCCCGTATAAAAATACGTCGGGTGGTACCGCCGAACCAGCCAAACGATTTAGGCCGAGACGATGATGCTCAACCATTAAGCTCATCATCAAGTTCGGATGAGTCTGTGGTAGTCGTACAGAGCTCGACTGACTCCTCCACCACGGAGGAGGCAAAATCCAAAGAGTGTGAAGAAGAGACGGAGCGGTACTCATGGGGATCCCTTAGTCACGAAGAGGCAGCCATGGGTGACGACGTTGAGATGCGGGCAGCAGAGAGCGACGATGGCCCCGATGATGAATCGCCCCAAGCTGGCAACGATGTCGGGCGAGATTATATCAACACCGAGAGTAAGGTGGACATCGAAGAAGGACCGGGATATATCCAGAGGACCTATACCCACATCCTTACCCATACGACCTTGAACCCAAATATCTGGACCGATGAACATTTGCGAAACAACACCTGGCCAAATAAAGTCCCACCCCCCATAGAGCAAGCCAGTGAAGAGGAAAAAGAGACGATGCCATCACACAATCCGGCCCAATCTGGCCATCCTCATCGAAGGTCGCCGAACCAGAGGCGGAGATAAGTGGCGCCGATCTAAAATCAATCATCGACGCCCTAGCAAACGAAGATATCGCCGATGCACTACCCGTGAACCCAGAATTCTGGGAACAGCTCGACCTGGAGTCCATCGATGCCACGACCCAACACGAAGCTCACCTACCCCAGACAGAGCCGGATCTACGACAGGAGAAGACTTGTGAAGAGGTGGCCCAAGGAGTTTTTCGCGGTTGGCGACGAGGTCGACAGATATCCACCAGAAGAATTGTCGGCCAAGAGTGGTACCGGTTCCGTGTCACCAGGACCGGAAAAGTTTATTTTCATCGAGAGGATAAGTAAGGGGGAAATGTAACGCAGAAAAATTTTCAGAAATTTTGCTGTGTCACATGATACTAATTATTTGCTTTGGTCTTTTTTTTTTTAATCATTTACAATGACATGATAAACTTTGAATTGTATTCTCTTATTGGAATTAATAAAGTACCTTCTCTAATTTTGTTAATTCACATACATATAGAAGGGGAACTAGTTTTAAGATTATAGACAAAGTGTGCTCACTCACACTTTGCTGTTTGAATTATTCTCTTATACTTACTCTCTTGTAAAACGTAAATAAGATAAGTAGTTTTAAGCAAATGTCGTGACATGCTCTCGGAGATTTGTAAGCATGTTACGAACGATAATAGCCAGAGAAGAAGAAGCACGCTAGGAGACGAAACGTTGAAACGTTTTTGCAAAAGTCAGTAGCTGAGCAACGACGAGTAGAAGAGGACGTACTTTGGAGGACGGTAGGATTTTTTTTTTTTTTGATATTTCTTTTGACATCAACTGTACTAGTATACAAACGAAAGGGCAAGCGGACAATAGAACTAGATAAAATTGTGTTAAGAAAACACGTGTGTTTAGATTTCCTAACAAAGAAAAATATTAAAAATGAATTAAAATCGCGTTAATTATAATTTTGATTAGGAGTAAAGAGCAGTTCGAATCTTCGGATAGTCTGCTGGCAGTTCGAATCTTCGGATAGTCTGCCACTCATAACCACAATTATTTCGATTTTGTCTCACGCGATAATATTGGAAATAAATTTAAGTCGCGGGTAATATAATTTTGATTAGGAGTAAAGAGCAGTTCGAATCTTCGGATAGTCTGTCGCTCATAATCACAATTATTTCGATTTTGTCTCGCGCATTAATATTGGAAGTAAATTTAAATAGCGGGTAATATAATTTTGATTAGGAGTAAAGAGCAGTTCGAATCTTCGGATAGTCTGCTGGCAGTTCGAATCTTCGGATAGTCTGTCACTCATAACCACAATTATTTCGATTTTGTGTCGCGCACTATCCGTCAGGAAACAAATAAATCGCGCTAAGATTATTTAGCTAAGGCATAACACCGGTAGCTAATGCGACAAATGGGTAGGAATTGAGAGGCAGCTAGGTAGGACAGGATATATGACCATAGACAGACGACAGCCGCAGTCAAGAGTATAGCGGATCCGAGCAATAAGATTTAAGGCCAGCAAAGAGCACGCGTAAAACAACCGGAAGAGGCAAGACATATATTATCCAAAATTTCGATCTCTCTGGCTAGTATCACGTAATTTAAGAAAGATATTTGAATAAAGGATATTTGATAAAGGATATCCCCTGCGCAATATAAATTACTGTTTGCGAACCCTGGACAGCTGGCGAGCTTACCCCAGCTTCAAGAAGCTTCGTTACAGTGGCGCCCGAGCAGGGACCTTTTCAAATATCAGTGAAATAAAACATACAGCTATCGTGAGAAATACTACTTTAAAAGCCGAGAGAAAGCGAACAAGATGGTTAAAACGACGTGGATACATTCTTTGCGTAAAGACGCGGCAATGGAATACCTCAAAGAATTCGGTCTAGAGACAGAAGGATCGGTAGAGGAATTGCGTAAGAGATTCGCAACTTTTGTCGGCGCATCGGCCCTGTCCTCTGAAGCTACAACACGCTTACAACAACTTGCCGAACAACATAGCCGAAGTGCCTCCCCAGGAACCAGTGTCAGCTTAGAATTGCCACCCCAAATTGTAACGGCAACTACGTCGAAACACGTAATCACACAAAAGATGAGAGAATCGCAAATACATCCTGCGTCATCACCAGAAATTTACGGGCGGTATTATATGCCAATTGACATGCCACCGAATCCGACAGGGAGTTATTGTGCCATTCTCGATCGAGTGAAGAAATGGGCAGTATGTTACGACGGACAAGAAAATCCACTAATGTTTGTAGAGAGAGTGGAAGAGCTTGCGGAGGTGTACAGCGTAAACATAGACCTTTTGCCTAAAGCAATGCCAGAACTGCTGCAGAAACGAGCCTTGCAATGGTTTCGCAGCAATAATAAAAGGTGGAATTCTTGGTTGACCTTTAAACAAGACTTTCTAGACTTTTTCCTTCCGCCACGTTTCTTTGAGCGATTGGACGACGATATCCGCCAAAGAAAACAAAGGGCTGGAGAGAAATTTAAAGATTATGTGGTATGTATACAGAATCTAATGCGCCACACCAATCTAGATCAAACCCAACGTCTTGAGAGAATTTATCGCAACACCAAGTATGAGCTAAAACTGTACATTAAGCGACGAGAGTTTCAAGGATTAAGCGAATTGCTCGCGGGCGATTGGGAGAATTTACAGTCGGATGCTAGGCCAAACCAACTATCGTCAGGTCATAGTAATCAGCCCGCTACACACCGACAGATAACGAACAGAAACGAAGAATTTATCATCAACCCACGCTCCGCATGCCGACGTTGTGGACAAGCCGGTCATTTCGCTCGCAACTGTCGCAACGAGAAGATCATATTTTGCTGGCAATGTGGTCGCAGAGAGACAAGAAGGAAAGAATGTTGCCAGACACAGACGGGAAACGCGCAAGGCCAACATCCGATTCGAGGGGATGTTTAGATGGCGAAAAATCCTCGAATACACTGGAAAACCTACGCACTGAAGGCGAGAGCATAGTGGCAACCGTTGCCTTAGATTACGAACTTGTTGATGCAACCATAGACACGGGGGCAACACGAAGCTTCATCAGCAAAGGCCTGGCGAGTAAATTAGAGATTGCAAATAGAATTCACAATGTCGAGACTCAAATGTGTATGGCAAATGGCATAGTGGCAGGTATAACCGAAGCACTGAAAACACGAGTAACGCTAGGAGAGGAACACTGTATTATCACCCTGTTAGTTTTACCAGAGGTGATGGACGACCTAATTCTGGGTTATGATTTTCTGGCTCGCATTGGTACCAAGTTAACATGTGGCGGCTTACAGGTCGTCATTACAGAACAAGAAGAGAGGGCCGCGGAGCAAAGGCTTAAACGAACAAACTTGGTTCAAAAGGAGGAAAAGTTGATTGACGATTTTTTGACAGAAGAACTACGGAAATTCGAAGACATCAAAGGAATATCAGATATCGCTGAGCATCGAATCATTATGCGAGATGAGCGTCCCATTAAGCAACGATACTTTCCCAAAAACCCGGCCATGCAAGCGATTATCAACGAACAAATCAACGAACTATTGGAAAAGGGGTGTATCGAACCCTCACGAAGCCCTCATAGTGCACCCATTGTATTAGTTAAAAAGAAAACTGGAGAGTGGCGCTTATGCGTCGATTACAGACAGCTCAATGCTCATTCCGTCCCAGATGCATACCCGCTACCACGAATAAACTATATACTGGAGCGCCTGAGAGATGCAAAGTATATTAGCAGTATCGATTTGCGAAATGGGTATTGGCAGATCCCGATGCACGAGGCTAGCAAAGCATACACAGCTTTTACGGTTCCCGGTCGTGGTTTATTTCAATGGAAGGTGATGCCTTCCATTTTTTAATTAAAAAAAAAAATTTTATGAATGAAATTGGAGTAGCGCACCGGTATACAGCACCCTATACCCCGCAAGAAAATCCCACCGAGAGGACCAACCGTACGATTAAGACAATTATATCACAGTTCGCAGGGCCCCAGCAGACTACGTGGGACGAACTACTACCCGAACTTAGCCTGGCTTTCAATACCGGTAAAAGTGAGTCGACAGGTTACTCCCCAGCATTCTTGGTTCAAGGAAGAGAGCCACGTCTACCAATGACTCTTTTTGACCGGGAGACGAAGGGTACAGGCAACAAGCAAACCACACCCGATGAACATGCAGAGCGACTAAAACAGGCATTCCAAGTAGCCAAGGAAAATATGCAGGAATCCGCACGATCACAGGCCAAACATTACAATTTACGAAGAAGGAACTGGAAGCCACAAGTCGGGGAACTTGTACTGGTCAAGCAGCATCCACTCTCAAAGGCAATCGATAAATTCGCTGCCAAGCTAGCACCACGTTATGACGGTCCGTACAAAGTAGACAGTTTTCATTCCCCCGTAATAGTCAACGTGCACAGAAGCGGAGATAAAAAGGTCAAGAAAACGCATGTAGGTGATCTAAAAAAATTCTACACCTCAAAACCCTGGTCAGAAATATCACATGCTGGCACCACTAAAGTCCAAGACAAACAATATACAGGAAATACGGTAATTTGCTAGTAAAACCATTGCAATCTCCCTCGACGTCAAATTTAAATAGAAGGGGGAGAACGTCCACTTGACATCCCTAAAATCATATCACTACAAGAAGCGAATAGTGAGGAACACATTCAGTCTAAGGCAAACCACCAAGCGAGTAGGATGGATAAGAAGTTCGAAGACAGTAAGGAAAAATTTAGGACGCGCCTTCTAGAAGAGTTGAGGAGGCAGCCGAGGACACGGCGCCTAAGTAAACACGACGAAGAGGTGATGGACCACCCGGAACAAAAGTGGGCCCGTATAAAAATACGTCGGGTGGTACCGCCGAACCAGCCAAACGATTTAGGCCGAGACGATGATGCTCAACCATTAAGCTCATCATCAAGTTCGGATGAGTCTGTGGTAGTCGTACAGAGCTCGACTGACTCCTCCACCACGGAGGGCTCTGAGGCAAAATGCAAAGAGTGTGAAGAAGAGACGGAGCGGTACTCATGGGATCCCTTAGTCACGAAGAGGCGGCCATGGGTGACGACGTTGAGATGCGGGCAGCAGAGAGCGACGATGGCCCCGATGATGAATCGCCCCAAGCTGGCAACGATGTCGGGCGAGATTATATCAACACCGAGAGTAAGGTGGACATCGAAGAAGGACCGGGATATATCCAGAGGACCTATACCCACATCCTTACCCATACGACCTTGAACCCAAATATCTGGACCGATGAACATTTGCGAAACAACACCTGGCCAAATAAAGTCCCACCCCCCATAGAGCAAGCCAGTGAAGAGGAAAAAGAGACGATGCCATCACACAATCCGGCCCAATCTGGCCATCCTCATCGAAGGTCGCCGAACCAGAGGCGGAGATAAGTGGCGCCGATCTAAAATCAATCATCGACGCCCTAGCAAACGAAGATATCGCCGACGCACTACCCGTGAACCCAGAATTCTGGGAACAGCTCGACCTGGAGTCCATCGATGCCACGACCCAGCACGAAGCTCACCTACCCCAGACAGAGCCGGATCTACGACAGGAGAAGACTTGTGAAGAGGTGGCCCAAGAAGTTTTTCGCGGTTGGCGACGAGGTCGACAGATATCCACCAGAAGAATTGTCGGCCAAGAGTGGTACCGGTTCCGTGTCACCAGGACCGGAAAAGTTTATTTTCATCGAGAGGATAAGTAAGGGGGAAATGTAACGCAGAAAAATTTGCAGAAATTTTGCTGTGTCACATGATACTAATTATTTGCTTTGGTCTTTTTTTTTAATCATTTACAATGACATGATAAACTTTGAATTGTATTATCTTATTGGAAATAATAAATTACCTTCTCTAATTGTGTTAATTTACATACATATAGAAGGGGAACTAGTTTTAAGATTATAGACAAAGTGTGCTCACTCACACTTTGCTGTTTGAATTATTCTCTTATACTTACTCTCTTGTAAAACGTAAATAAGATAAGTAGTTTTAAGCAAATGTCGTGACATGCTCTCGGAGATTTGTAAGCATGTTACGAACGATAATAGCCAGAGAAGAAGAAGCACGCTAGGAGACGAAACGTTGAAACGTTTTTGCAAAAGTCAGTAGCTGAGCAACGACGAGTAGAAGAGGACGTACTTTGGTGGACGGTAGGATTTTTTTTTTTGATATTTATTTTGACATCAACTGTACTAGTATACAAACGAAAGGGCAAGCGGACAATAGAACTAGGTAAAATTGTGTAAAGAAAACGCGTGTGTTTAGATTTCCTAACAAAGAAAAATATTAAAAATGAATTAAAATCGCGTTAATTATAATTTTGATTAGGAGTAAAGAGCAGTTCGAATCTTCGGATAGTCTGCTGGCAGTTCGAATCTTCGGATAGTCTGCCACTCATAACCACAATTATTTCGATTTTGTCTCACGCGATAATATTGGAAATAAATTTAAATCGCGGGTAATATAATTTTGATTAGGAGTAAAGAGCAGTTCGAATCTTCGGATAGTCTGTCGCTCATAATCACAATTATTTCGATTTTGTCTCGCGCATTAATATTGGAAGTAAATTTAAATCGCCGGTAATATAATTTTGATTAGGAGTAAAGAGCAGTTCGAATCTTCGGATAGTCTGCTGACAGTTCGAATCTTCGGTTAGTCTCTCACTCATAATCACAATTATTTCGATTTTGTGTCGCGCACTATCCGTCAGGAAACAAATAAATCGCGCTAAGATTATTTAGCTAAGGCATAACACCGGTAGCTAATGCGACAAATGGGTAGGAATTGAGAGGCAGCTAGGTAGGACAGGATATATGACCATAGACAGACGACAGCCGCAGTCAAGAGTATAGCGGATCCGAGCAATAAGATTTAAAGCCAGCAAAGAGCACGCGTAAAACAACCGGAAGAGGCAAGACATATATTATCCAAATTTTCGATCTCTCTGGCTAGTATCACGTAATTTAAGAAAGATATTTGAATAAAGGATATTTGATAAAGGATATCCCCTGCGCAATATAAATTTCTGTTTGCGAACCCTGGACAGCTGGCGAGCTTACCCCAGCTTCAAGAAGCTTCGTTACAGTGGCGCCCGAGCAGGGACCTTTTCAAATATCAGTGAAATAAAACATACATCTATCGTGAGAAATACTACTTTAAAAGCCGAGAGAAAGCGAACAAGATGGTTAAAACGACGTGGATCCATTCTTTGCGTAAAGACGCGGCAATGGAATACCTCAAAGAATTCGGTCTAGAGACAGAAGGATCGGTAGAGGAATTGCGTAAGAGATTCGCAACTTTTGTCGGCGAATCGGCCCTGTCCTCTGAAGCTACAACACGCTTACAACAACTTGCCGAACAACATAGCCGAAGTGCCTCCCCAGGAACCAGTGTCAGCTTAGAATTGCCACCCCAAATTGTAACGGCAACTACGTCGAAACACGTAATCACACAAAAGATGAGAGAATCGCAAATACATCCTGCGTCATCACCAGAAATTTACGGGCGATATTATATGCCAATTGACATGCCACCGAATCCGACAGGGAGTTATTGTGCCATTCTCGATCGAGTGAAGAAATGGGCAGTATGTTACGACGGACAAGAAAATCCACTAATGTTTGTAGAGAGAGTGGAAGAGCTTGCGGAGGTGTGCAGCGTAAACATAGACCTTTTGCCTAAAGCAATGCCAGAACTGCTGCAGAAACGAGCCTTGCAATGGTTTCGCAGCAATAATAAAAGGTGGAATTCTTGGTTGACCTTTAAACAAGACTTTCTAGACTTTTTCCTTCCGCCACGTTTCTTTGAGCGATTGGACGACGATATCCGCCAAAGAAAACAAAGGGCTGGAGAGAAATTTAAAGATTATGTGGTATGTATACAGAATCTAATGCGCCACACCAATCTAGATCAAACCCAACGTCTTGAGAGAATTTATCGCAACAGCAAGTATGAGCTAAAACTGTACATTAAGCGACGAGAGTTTCAAGGATTAAGCGAATTGCTCGCGGGCGATTGGGAGAATTTACAGTCGGATGCTAGGCCAAACCAACTATCGTCAGGTCATAGTAATCAGCCCGCTACACACCGACAGATAACGAACAGAAACAAAGAATTTATCATCAACCCACGCTCCGCATGCCGACGTTGTGGACAAGCCGGTCATTTCGCTCGCAACTGTCGCAACGAGAAGATCATATTTTGCTGGCAATGTGGTCGCAGAGAGACAAGAACGAAAGAATGTTGCCAGACACAGACGGGAAACGCGCAAGGCCAACATTCGATTCGAGGGGATGTTTAGATGGCGAAAAATCCTCGAACACACTGGGAAACCTACGCACTGAAGGCGAGCGCATAGTGGCAACCGTCGCCTTAGATTACGAACTTGTTGATGCAACCATAGACACGGGGGCAACACGAAGCTTCATCAGCAAAGGCCTGGCGAGTAAATTAGAGATTGCAAATAGAATTCACAATGTCGAGACTCAAATGTGTATGGCAAATGGCATAGTGGCAGGTATAACCGAAGCACTGAAAACACGAGTAACGCTAGGAGAGGAACACTGCATTATCACCCTGTTAGTTTTACCAGAGGTGATGGACGACCTAATTCTGGGTTATGATTTTCTGGCTCGCATTGGTACCCAGTTAACATGTGGCGGCTTACAGGTCGTCATTACTGAACAAGAAGAGAGGGATGTGGAGCAAAGGCTTAAACGAACGACCTTGGTTCAAAAGGAGGAAAAGTTGATTGACGATTTTTTGATAGAAGAACTACGGAAATTCGAAGACATCAAAGGAATATCAGATATCGCTGAGCATCGAATCATTATGCGAGATGAGCGTCCCATTAAGCAACGATACTTTCCCAAAAACCCGACCATGCAAGCGATTATCAACGAACAAATCAACGAACTGTTGGAAAAGGGGTGTATCGAACCCTCACGAAGCCCTCATAGTGCACCCATTGTATTAGTTAAAAAGAAAACTGGAGAGTGGCGTTTATGCGTGGATTACAGACAGCTCAATGCTCATTCCGTCCCAGATGCATACCCGCTACCACGAATAAACTATATACTGGAGCGCCTGAGAGATGCAAAATATATTAGCAGTATCGATTTGCGAAATGGGTATTGGCAGATCCCGATGCACAAGGCTAGCAAAGCATACACAGCTTTTACGGTTCCCGGTCGTGGTTTATTTCAATGGAAGGTGATGCCGTTCGGCCTACATTCGGCTCCTGCCACATTCCAACGAGCGCTGGACAACGTAATCGGCCCCGATATGGAACCAGTAGCATTCGCGTATCTCGATGACATCATCGTGACAGGTAATACATTGGAATCACACAAGGAAAATCTGAAGGCAGTTTTTTCACGACTTAGAAAAGCCAAGCTACGCATAAATACAGAGAAATGTGAATTTTTCAAGAACAAAACCAAGTACTTAGGTAACGAAATCAGTGAAGAAGGTATCCATACCGACCCGGAAAAGGTAGCGGCAATTAGAGAACTGCAACCACCGCATAATGCACGAGAGCTGCGGAGGTTCCTGAGCACCGTTTCGTGGTACCGCCGATTTGTACCTGATTTTTCTAAGGTGATACACCCGCTCACCCAACTTCTTAAGAAGGGCAAATATTTCAAATGAAATTCGGAACAACAGAACGCATTTGACGAGCTGAAATGACGTTTAACGGAAGCCCCAGTTCTTGCCTGCCCCGATTTTAGTCAACGATTTTACCTTCAAACCGACGCGTGCGATTATGGGCTCGGCGCGGTGCTAACGCAGGTGATAGATGGACAAGAACGAGTTGTCGCTTACGCCAGTCGTCACCTTAACGCCGCCGAGAAAAACTATTCAGTTACCGAGAAGGAGTGCCTAGCAGTGGTGTGGGCAGTAAGGAAAATGCGGTCATACCTAGAGGGGTATCTCTTCACCATCATCACCGATCATCTTTCGTTGAAATGGCTCAACTCAATTGAAAGTCCCTCTGGCAGAATCGCGCGTTGGGCTTTGGAGTTGCAACAATTCAAATACGAAATTGAATATCGGCGGGGGAAAAACAACACGGTCGCAGATATGCTTTCGCGACAACCATTCGAAACCGTGTGCGCACGATCCAGTGAACAAAAAGAAACGCCGCCAACATCTTGGTACACAAAGAAATTAAATGAAGTCAACGAAAATCCAGAAATGTTTCTAGATTACTGCGTTACAAATGGCAAGCTATACAGGCATACTCCCAGCGGAATCCACAAGGAGGACACTTTATCGTGGAAATTATGTATTCCTGAACATTTGCGTGAAGATGTTTTATCTGAGAATCGCGACACACCTACAGCTGGTCACCTCGGTACTCGAAAAACCATCGCCAGAATCGCGCAAAGATACTATTGGCCGGGCATGTACCGCCAAATCAGCCGTTACGTTAGAGGTTGCAAAAACTGTCAACAATATAAAGCGAGTCAACAGAAGCCCTCAGGAGAAATGTTGACACACCTGCCCGAAGAGCCGTGGGCCACAGTAAGTGCAGATTTCGTGGGACCTCTTCCGAGGTCGAAACATGGCAATACCACTTTATTAGTGTTCACCGACAAATTCACTAAATGGGTAGAACTAATACCAGGTAAAAGAGCTACTACAGAACTACTGATTAAGTCATTTCGTGAGAGAATACTTGCTCGCTTCGGAGTTCCCAAGATCTTCATTTCTGACAATGGTGTCCAATTCAGTAGCACAAAATTCAAAAATTTTATGAAAGAAACTGGAGTAGCGCACCAGTATACAGCACCCTATACCCCGCAAGAAAATCCCACCGAGAGGACCAACCGTACGATTAAGACAATGATATCACAGTTCGCAGGGCCCCAGCAGACTACGTGGGACGAACTACTACCCGAACTTAGCCTGGCTTTCAATACCGGTAAAAGTGAGTCGACAGGTTACTCCCCAGCACTCTTGGTTCAAGGAAGAGAGCCACGTCTACCAATGACTCTTTTTGACCGGGGGACGAAGGGTACAGGCAACAAGCAAACCACACCCGGTGAACATGCAGAGCGACTAAAACAGGCATTCCAAGTAGCCAAGGAAAATATGCAGGAATCCGCACGATCGCAGGCCAAACATTACAATTTACGAAAAAGAAACTGGAAGCCACAAGTCGGGGAACTTGTACTGGTCAAGCAGCATCCACTCTCAAAGGCAATCGATAAATTCGCTGCCAAGCTAGCACCACGTTATGACGGTCCGTACAAAGTAGACAGTTTTCATTCCCCCGTAATAGTCAACGTGCACAGAAGCGAGATAAAAAGGTCAAGAAAACGCATGTGGGTGATCTAAAAAAATTCTACACCTCAAAACCCTGGTCAGAAATATCACATGCTGGCACCACTAAAGTCCAAGACAAACAATATACAGGAAATACGGTAATTTGCTAGTAAAACCATTGGAATCTTCCTCGACGTCAAATTTAAATAGAAGGGGGAGAACGTCCACTTGACATCCCTAAAATCACATCACTACAAGAAGCGAATAGTGAGGAACACATTCAGTCTAAGGCAAACCACCAAGCGAGTAGGATGGATAAGAAGTTCGAAGACAGTAAGGAAAAATTTAGGACGCGCCTTCTAGAAGAGATGAGGAGGCAGCCAAGGACACGGCGCCTAAGTAAACACGACGAAGAGGTGATGGACCACCCGGAACAAAAGTGGCCCCGTATAAAAATACGTCGGGTGGTACCGCCGAACCAGCCAAACGATTTAGGCCGAGACGATGATGCTCAACCATTAAGCTCATCATCAAGTTCGGATGAGTCTGTGGTAGTCGTACAGAGCTCGACTGACTCCTCCACCACGGAGGAGGCAAAATCCAAAGAGTGTGAAGAAGAGACGGAGCGGTACTCATGGGGATCCCTTAGTCACGAAGAGGCAGCCATGGGTGACGACGTTGAGATGCGGGCAGCAGAGAGCGACGATGGCCCCGATGATGAATCGCCCCAAGCTGGCAACGATGTCGGGCGAGATTATATCAACACCGAGAGTAAGGTGGACATCGAAGAAGGACCGGGATATATCCAGAGGACCTATACCCACATCCTTACCCATACGACCTTGAACCCAAATATCTGGACCGATGAACATTTGCGAAACAACACCTGGCCAAATAAAGTCCCACCCCCCATAGAGCAAGCCAGTGAAGAGGAAAAAGAGACGATGCCATCACACAATCCGGCCCAATCTGGCCATCCTCATCGAAGGTCGCCGAACCAGAGGCGGAGATAAGTGGCGCCGATCTAAAATCAATCATCGACGCCCTAGCAAACGAAGATATCGCCGATGCACTACCCGTGAACCCAGAATTCTGGGAACAGCTCGACCTGGAGTCCATCGATGCCACGACCCAACACGAAGCTCACCTACCCCAGACAGAGCCGGATCTACGACAGGAGAAGACTTGTGAAGAGGTGGCCCAAGGAGTTTTTCGCGGTTGGCGACGAGGTCGACAGATATCCACCAGAAGAATTGTCGGCCAAGAGTGGTACCGGTTCCGTGTCACCAGGACCGGAAAAGTTTATTTTCATCGAGAGGATAAGTAAGGGGGAAATGTAACGCAGAAAAATTTTCAGAAATTTTGCTGTGTCACATGATACTAATTATTTGCTTTGGTCTTTTTTTTTTAATCATTTACAATGACATGATAAACTTTGAATTGTATTCTCTTATTGGAATTAATAAAGTACCTTCTCTAATTTTGTTAATTCACATACATATAGAAGGGGAACTAGTTTTAAGATTATAGACAAAGTGTGCTCACTCACACTTTGCTGTTTGAATTATTCTCTTATACTTACTCTCTTGTAAAACGTAAATAAGATAAGTAGTTTTAAGCAAATGTCGTGACATGCTCTCGGAGATTTGTAAGCATGTTACGAACGATAATAGCCAGAGAAGAAGAAGCACGCTAGGAGACGAAACGTTGAAACGTTTTTGCAAAAGTCAGTAGCTGAGCAACGACGAGTAGAAGAGGACGTACTTTGGAGGACGGTAGGATTTTTTTTTTTTTTGATATTTCTTTTGACATCAACTGTACTAGTATACAAACGAAAGGGCAAGCGGACAATAGAACTAGATAAAATTGTGTTAAGAAAACACGTGTGTTTAGATTTCCTAACAAAGAAAAATATTAAAAATGAATTAAAATCGCGTTAATTATAATTTTGATTAGGAGTAAAGAGCAGTTCGAATCTTCGGATAGTCTGCTGGCAGTTCGAATCTTCGGATAGTCTGCCACTCATAACCACAATTATTTCGATTTTGTCTCACGCGATAATATTGGAAATAAATTTAAGTCGCGGGTAATATAATTTTGATTAGGAGTAAAGAGCAGTTCGAATCTTCGGATAGTCTGTCGCTCATAATCACAATTATTTCGATTTTGTCTCGCGCATTAATATTGGAAGTAAATTTAAATAGCGGGTAATATAATTTTGATTAGGAGTAAAGAGCAGTTCGAATCTTCGGATAGTCTGCTGGCAGTTCGAATCTTCGGATAGTCTGTCACTCATAACCACAATTATTTCGATTTTGTGTCGCGCACTATCCGTCAGGAAACAAATAAATCGCGCTAAGATTATTTAGCTAAGGCATAACACCGGTAGCTAATGCGACAAATGGGTAGGAATTGAGAGGCAGCTAGGTAGGACAGGATATATGACCATAGACAGACGACAGCCGCAGTCAAGAGTATAGCGGATCCGAGCAATAAGATTTAAGGCCAGCAAAGAGCACGCGTAAAACAACCGGAAGAGGCAAGACATATATTATCCAAAATTTCGATCTCTCTGGCTAGTATCACGTAATTTAAGAAAGATATTTGAATAAAGGATATTTGATAAAGGATATCCCCTGCGCAATATAAATTACTGTTTGCGAACCCTGGACAGCTGGCGAGCTTACCCCAGCTTCAAGAAGCTTCGTTACAGTGGCGCCCGAGCAGGGACCTTTTCAAATATCAGTGAAATAAAACATACAGCTATCGTGAGAAATACTACTTTAAAAGCCGAGAGAAAGCGAACAAGATGGTTAAAACGACGTGGATACATTCTTTGCGTAAAGACGCGGCAATGGAATACCTCAAAGAATTCGGTCTAGAGACAGAAGGATCGGTAGAGGAATTGCGTAAGAGATTCGCAACTTTTGTCGGCGCATCGGCCCTGTCCTCTGAAGCTACAACACGCTTACAACAACTTGCCGAACAACATAGCCGAAGTGCCTCCCCAGGAACCAGTGTCAGCTTAGAATTGCCACCCCAAATTGTAACGGCAACTACGTCGAAACACGTAATCACACAAAAGATGAGAGAATCGCAAATACATCCTGCGTCATCACCAGAAATTTACGGGCGGTATTATATGCCAATTGACATGCCACCGAATCCGACAGGGAGTTATTGTGCCATTCTCGATCGAGTGAAGAAATGGGCAGTATGTTACGACGGACAAGAAAATCCACTAATGTTTGTAGAGAGAGTGGAAGAGCTTGCGGAGGTGTACAGCGTAAACATAGACCTTTTGCCTAAAGCAATGCCAGAACTGCTGCAGAAACGAGCCTTGCAATGGTTTCGCAGCAATAATAAAAGGTGGAATTCTTGGTTGACCTTTAAACAAGACTTTCTAGACTTTTTCCTTCCGCCACGTTTCTTTGAGCGATTGGACGACGATATCCGCCAAAGAAAACAAAGGGCTGGAGAGAAATTTAAAGATTATGTGGTATGTATACAGAATCTAATGCGCCACACCAATCTAGATCAAACCCAACGTCTTGAGAGAATTTATCGCAACACCAAGTATGAGCTAAAACTGTACATTAAGCGACGAGAGTTTCAAGGATTAAGCGAATTGCTCGCGGGCGATTGGGAGAATTTACAGTCGGATGCTAGGCCAAACCAACTATCGTCAGGTCATAGTAATCAGCCCGCTACACACCGACAGATAACGAACAGAAACGAAGAATTTATCATCAACCCACGCTCCGCATGCCGACGTTGTGGACAAGCCGGTCATTTCGCTCGCAACTGTCGCAACGAGAAGATCATATTTTGCTGGCAATGTGGTCGCAGAGAGACAAGAAGGAAAGAATGTTGCCAGACACAGACGGGAAACGCGCAAGGCCAACATCCGATTCGAGGGGATGTTTAGATGGCGAAAAATCCTCGAATACACTGGAAAACCTACGCACTGAAGGCGAGAGCATAGTGGCAACCGTTGCCTTAGATTACGAACTTGTTGATGCAACCATAGACACGGGGGCAACACGAAGCTTCATCAGCAAAGGCCTGGCGAGTAAATTAGAGATTGCAAATAGAATTCACAATGTCGAGACTCAAATGTGTATGGCAAATGGCATAGTGGCAGGTATAACCGAAGCACTGAAAACACGAGTAACGCTAGGAGAGGAACACTGTATTATCACCCTGTTAGTTTTACCAGAGGTGATGGACGACCTAATTCTGGGTTATGATTTTCTGGCTCGCATTGGTACCAAGTTAACATGTGGCGGCTTACAGGTCGTCATTACAGAACAAGAAGAGAGGGCCGCGGAGCAAAGGCTTAAACGAACAAACTTGGTTCAAAAGGAGGAAAAGTTGATTGACGATTTTTTGACAGAAGAACTACGGAAATTCGAAGACATCAAAGGAATATCAGATATCGCTGAGCATCGAATCATTATGCGAGATGAGCGTCCCATTAAGCAACGATACTTTCCCAAAAACCCGGCCATGCAAGCGATTATCAACGAACAAATCAACGAACTATTGGAAAAGGGGTGTATCGAACCCTCACGAAGCCCTCATAGTGCACCCATTGTATTAGTTAAAAAGAAAACTGGAGAGTGGCGCTTATGCGTCGATTACAGACAGCTCAATGCTCATTCCGTCCCAGATGCATACCCGCTACCACGAATAAACTATATACTGGAGCGCCTGAGAGATGCAAAGTATATTAGCAGTATCGATTTGCGAAATGGGTATTGGCAGATCCCGATGCACGAGGCTAGCAAAGCATACACAGCTTTTACGGTTCCCGGTCGTGGTTTATTTCAATGGAAGGTGATGCCGTTCGGCCTACATTCGGCTCCTGCCACATTCCAACGAGCACTGGACAACGTAATCGGCCCCGATATGGAACCAGTGGCATTCGCGTATCTCGATGACATCATCGTGACAGGTAGTACATTGGAATCACACAAGGAAAATCTGAAGGCAGTTTTTTCACGACATAGAAAAGCCAAGCTACGCATAAATACAGAGAAATGCGAATTTTTCAAGAACAAAACCAAGTACCTAGGTCACGAAATCAGTGATGAAGGTATCCATACCGACCCGGAAAAGGTAGCGGCAATTAGAGAACTACAACCACCGCATAATGTACGAGAGCTGCGGAGGTTCCTGGGCACCGCTTCGTGGTACCGCCGATTTGTACCTGATTTTTCTAAGGTGATACACCCGCTCACCCAACTTCTTAAGAAGGGCAAATATTTCAAATGGAATTCGGAACAACAGAACGCATTTGACGAGCTGAAATGACGTTTAACGGAAGCCCCAGTTCTTGCCTGCCCCGATTTTAGTCAACGATTTTACCTTCAAACCGACGCGTGCGATTATGGGCTCGGCGCGGTGCTAACGCAGGTGATAGATGGACAAGAACGAGTTGTCGCTTACGCCAGTCGTCACCTTAACGCCGCCGAGAAAAACTATTCAGTTACCGAGAAGGAGTGCCTAGCAGTGGTGTGGGCAGTAAGGAAAATGCGGTCATACCTAGAGGGGCATCTCTTCACCATCATCACCGATCATCTTTCGTTGAAATGGCTCAACTCAATTGAAAGTCCCTCTGGCAGAATCGCGCGTTGGGCTTTGGAGTTGCAACAATTCAAATACGAAATTGAATATCGGCGGGGGAAAAACAACACGGTCGCAGATATGCTTTCGCGACAACCATTCGAAACCGTGTGCGCACGATCCAGTGAACAACAAGAAACGCCGCCAACATCTTGGTACACAAAGAAATTAAATGAAGTCAACGAAAATCCAGAAATGTTTCTAGATTACTGCGTTACAAATGGCAAGCTATACAGGCATACTCCCAGCGGAATCCACAAGGAGGACACTTTATCGTGGAAATTATGTATTCCTGAACATTTGCGTGAAGATGTTTTATCTGAGAATCGCGACACACCTACAGCTGGTCACCTCGGTACTCGAAAAACCATCGCCAGAATCGCGCAAAGATACTATTGGCCGGGCATGTACCGCCAAATCAGCCGTTACGTTAGAGGTTGCAAAAACTGTCAACAATATAAAGCGAGTCAACAGAAGCCCTCAGGAGAAATGTTGACACACCTGCCCGAAGAGCCGTGGGCCACAGTAAGTGCAGATTTCGTGGGACCTCTTCCGAGGTCGAAACATGGCAATACCACTTTATTAGTGTTCACCGACAAATTCACTAAATGGGTAGAACTAATACCAGGTAAAAGAGCTACTACAGAACTACTGATTAAGTCATTTCGTGAGAGAATACTTGCTCGCTTCGGAGTTCCCAAGATCTTCATTTCTGACAATGGTGTCCAATTCAGTAGCACAAAATTCAAAAATTTTATGAAAGAAACTGGAGTAGCTCGCAAGAAAATCCCACCGAGAGGACCAACCGTACGATTAAGACAATGATATCACAGTTCGCAGGGCCCCAGCAGACTACGTGGGACGAACTACTACCCGAACTTAGCCTGGCTTTCAATACCGGTAAAAGTGAGTCGACAGGTTACTCCCCAGCACTCTTGGTTCAAGGAAGAGAGCCACGTCTACCAATGACTCTTTTTGACCGGGGGACGAAGGGTACAGGCAACAAGCAAACCACACCCGGTGAACATGCAGAGCGACTAAAACAGGCATTCCAAGTAGCCAAGGAAAATATGCAGGAATCCGCACGATCGCAGGCCAAACATTACAATTTACGAAGAAGAAACTGGAAGCCACAAGTCGGGGAACTTGTACTGGTCAAGCAGCATCCACTCTCAAAGGCAATCGATAAATTCGCTGCCAAGCTAGCACCACGTTATGACGGTCCGTACAAAGTAGACAGTTTTCATTCCCCCGTAATAGTCAACGTGCACAGAAGCGGAGATAAAAAGGTCAAGAAAACGCATGTGGGTGATCTAAAAAAATTCTACACCTCAAAACCCTGGTCAGAAATATCACATGCTGGCACCACTAAAGTCCAAGACAAACAATATACAGG
>OZ016503.1:12382175-12402175 GCA_963966595.1 Physocephala rufipes
TATATATATATATATATATATATATATATATATATATTATATATATAATATATATATAATATATATATATATTATATATATATATATATATATATATATATATATATATATATATATATATATATATATATATATATATATATATATATATATATATATATATATATATATATATATATATATATATATATATATATATAATATATATATATATATATATTATATATATATATATATATATATATATATATATATATATATATATATATATATATATATATATATATATATATATATATATATATATATATATATATATAATATATATATATATATATATATATATATATATATATATATATATATATATATATATATATAATATATATATATATATATATATATATTATATATATACTATATATATATATATATATATATATATATATATATATATATATATATATATATATATATATATATATATATATATATATATATATATATAATATATATATATATATATATATATATATATATATATATATATATATATATATATATATATATATATATATATATATATATATATATATATATATATATATATATATATATATATATATATATATATATATATATATATATATATATATATATATATATATTAATAATAATTTTCTTTTCTTTTAATAATTTTCTTTTTTTATAATTTCAATAGATGATGTTTCCCTCAGAGCGATTCTTTATTAACTGATTTATTTTTACAAAGTTATTTTATATTTTCGTTTTGAAATAAGTAGCCTACTACAACTCGGGCATCCTGACTATCGATCGACTCGATCGATCGCTAAGAAAATTTATAACAATACTTTAATTTATACAAGTTAAACATATTTGATATTAACTAAAAGTGCATATAATTTGTTAAGATCTGCCTTTCGTGGTGAGTATGGTGAAGATGGAAGTTGGTTGGTTTTATATTAGCATTATAAGTCTAAATCGCAGACTTCTGAACCTCGCCAATCAACCCATTTTCTTAAATGTGAGGCCTCAAAAATATGGTATTTGGCTATATTGACAATTTTCGATGTCGAAAATCACGTATCTATCATTGGGGAGAACTTTACGAATTTTATATGGTCCTTTAAATTTTGAAGTAAATTTTTTGTTTGTGCCAATAACTATATCAACGTTTCGTATCAATGGGAATTCACCTTCCTCGAACACTTGTGAAGGTTTGTGTCTTTCGGAATGATATTTCTCATTTCGTTTTTGTACCAACTTTATAGCTTTTGAAGCATCTGAACGAAGCTGTTTTAACCGATCTTCAGAATAAGATGAAAATGTTGTCTAAATGTTCAGTAAATATATCGACTTTTCTGCCCCTCTGTGATACCCCATATAACAAAACGCTCGGCGCCTGTTTAGTACTTGAATGAATGGAGTTATTTATGGCATACTCGACATCCGAGATCATTTTTGCCCAGTCAGCGTGGTTAATTGGTTCTGTAAGCTTAGCTAACATGCTTTTGAGGACTCGATTTACGCGTTCAACTTGGCCATTAGCTTGAGGTGAAGCAACTGCTACTTTGATATGTTCGATATTTTTATCTAACAAAAACAAGCTGAATTCTAAGGATGTAAAGCAAGATCCTCTATCACTTATTATTCTCCGTGGTCGACTGTAATAATCAAAATACTTTTCAAGGCATATGCAAACTTCCTTTGTACTCGTTGAATTCACAGCGTATAATTTAACATACTTGGTGAAGGCATCAGCAATTACTAATATATGTTTACGCTTAGATAAAAGGGACGGAAGTGGACCAAAGTGGTCGACGTGAAGTGTATCGGACGGAATAGGTTTCTTTGGCACACTGTATAACTGTTTACTATTAAAATGAGGAGAAGATGAATATAAAATACATTTGAGACAATTCTTAACAAAGTTCTCTACTTTATTCTTCATTGAAGGAAACCAATAATGACTTCGAATTTGCTGAACACATTTTGTTACACCTAGGTGACTTAATTTCTCATGAATATGACGGATTATATTTGTTTCCATTTCCTTTGGAACGTACAGTAAAAGCTTTTTATTGGTATCCCCGCGGAACACAAGCCCATCGCATAGTACAAAACCTTTCACTTCCCCACTTTCTAATTGTTCTCTTAATTGTAAAATGTCATTGTAGCGATTTTGAGTAAGTTGAAGTTGGATATCTATATCTTCTGAATGTACACCTGAAACTATATCTTTTGCTATATTTCGACTTAGAGCGTCTGCGTGTGCCATTGAGAGACTATTTCGATGCTGAACTGTCTAATTACAGTTCTCTAATTCTAATGCCCCACGAGTAATGCGAGCATTTATACTTTTTTTATTCAATGTTAACGCTAGTGAGTTGCAGTCCGTTACAATACGAAATGCGATCCCTTCTAGGTAAATTCGGAAACGTCGTAATGAATAAATGATAGCGAGTGTTTCTAATTCAAAGCTATGATAGCGGGATTCACTTTGCGTAGTTCGTTTAGAAAAAAATGCCACAGGGTGAAATTTACCATCGACTTGTTGAAGTAAAACACTACCAAATCCTACTGTGCTAGCGTCGCAATGAAGTTATGTTTCTCTTTCTGGGTGATATATAGATAGGACTGGTGATTCTAACAACATGGATTTCAACCCATTGAAAGCGACTTCACATTCTGTGTCAAAAACGAAATCAGAATTTGTTTTTTTTTATCAAATCTTGAAGAGGCTTTGCTATTCGAGAAAATAATGGTATAAATCGGCGAAAATACGAAAACAAACCTAAGCATTGCTGGATTTCGCGAACATTTGAAGGGACTGGTAGGTTTTTAACTGCTGTTAGATGCTTATCGTTTGGCCTTATACCATTTTTGTTGACATTGTAGCCTAGAAATTCAATTTCGGGATAACAAAATTGACACTTATTAAGATTAAGTTCTAAACGGAATTAAGTTAATCGTCGCAAAACACGCGCTAATACACCAAAATGTTGCTCAAGTGTATCGGTCATAACACTTATATCGTCCATGTATACCACGACATTTCCTTCATCAATGAAAGGTCTCAAAACCGAATTAGTAAAACGTTGAAATACAGCTGGTCCATTTTTTAGCCCGAAAAGCATTCGTGTATACTCATATTGACCCATAGGTGTCACAAAGGCTGTATATTTAATGGAATTTTCGGAAACATGGATTTGGTGAAAACCACTTTTAAGATCTAAAGTAGTGAAATATGCTTTGCCCTCCATTCGTTCAATGCAACCATCAATTAATGGCAATGGGTAATTATCTCGCTCTGTTATTTTATTAAGAGCGCGATAATCTACACATTTTCCTAATTCGCCAGACTTCTTAATCAAAACAATCGGAGATGCGTACGGAGAATCAGAGGGTCTAATTTTCTTTTCTTTAAGTAATTCTTTTATAACTTTATTAAGTTCCTGCTTATCATGATAAGACAGTCTCCTTGGTGAAAAATCTAACGGGGCAATCGGACGTCAGTCGGATTTTCAGTTCGTAATTATGATCAACAATGGGAATATCATTTTTATTGAAGTAATTGTCATTAAGGATTTTATGTATTGTTCTAACCGCATCGAAATTTAATTGTTCATAAATGTTGATATTCTGCTTCGGATCATCAAAGTCCAAATTTATAGAAAAAATATCCGGAGATGAAGAATTTGAAGAATCGCATGTCCCAGTGTCTTGAGTTTTTTCGGAAAATTCACAATAGTTGTCGGAATCTCTCATAGAATTAACCCCTTTATTTGAATCTGAATTATATACAGTTTGCAGTAAATGTTATGAGGAAAATTAATTTTCCTCATAAATTATAGACACGCCTACATGTCACTGCCTACATGCCACGGCCTTCATGTCATCTGAGCCTGAAATCAATCTATCCTCCACTAGCGAGGAAATCAATCAATCCTCCACTAGCAAAAATGCCAGCAGAGGTTTGACTGAAACGCGCATCAAACCTCTGCCGACGGCAATGCATTCTCTCATCGAAAGAAGTTAATAAAGAAAGAACAAAATCTTAAGCAACAACAACATCTGAAATGCAGATGTTTTAGAAATTGAACTTTGGACATATACAAATTCTTAGACAACAACAACATCTGAAATGCAGATGTTTGGACGATTGGACTTTGGACATATAATTCGACAACGGTAATTCTAACGAGTAGATAAGCAACTATTCTAAAATTTGCTATAAAAGAGGGACAAGATTTAGAATAGTCCTCTTAGGGAAAATCTGCATCATGTGAGACTCTTTGTTACATTCGTGGTAAATATAATATTAGTCGACAGCTTTCGAGTGTCGGCTAATATTATCATAGTATTATTCTGGTATATTTTAATTCCCGGTAAATATAATATTAGTCGAGAGCTTTCGAGTGTCGGCTAATATTATCATAGTATATTTTGTTAATTCCTGGTAAACATAATATTATCATAATATTATTTTAATATATTTTTAATTCCTGGTAAACATAATATTGGTCGAGAGCTTTCGAGTGTCGGCTAATATTATCATAGTATATTTTGTTAATTCCTAGTAAACATAATATTGGTCGAGGGCTTTCGAGTGTCGGCTGATATTATCATAGTATATTTTGTTAATTCCTGGTAAATATAGTATTAGTCGAGGGCTTTCGAGTGTCGGCTAGTATTATTGTGGTATATTTTTAATTCCTGGTAAATATAATATTAGTCGAGAGCTTTCGAGTGTTGGCTAATATTATCATAGTATATTTTGTTAACTCCTGGTAGACATAATATTAGTCGAGAGCTTTCGAGTGTCGGCTAATATTATCTCAGTATATTTTTAATTCTTAGTAAATAATATCTCTGTTAGTTTAAGAGATACGAAAAAGTATCAAACACAGAAACACCAAATACACATAGACATAAGTCTATGCATATAGATTGCTATATGCCAAATACACATAGACATAAGTCTCTAAATATATATATATTTATGTATACAAAAAGCAACAAATACATGTAAAACTAGGAATAAGTAAATAAAGAAAAAGAAGAAAATAAAAGACACTGTGTTTTGTTATATTTATTAAAAATAAGTAAAATCCTGGCACCGGCGAGTAATACCCCGGCAAGGCAAGAAAAACTTCGTTACAAAATGGCGCCCGAGCAGGGACACTGGAATTAAAAAGTGTTGCGAGAATTTTTGTTGAAACAGTGGAAAGCGGAGATCGGAAAGAAATTACAAAGTGAACAGAAATTAATAAGTAAAGCGGGAAAAATTACGTGAAAACAATCATAAAACAGTGGACAATAAAATAAATATTTTAAAACAATATTCCAAAATCCGGAACAATAAAACGAAAAGATTACAGAGCGAATAACCGTAAAAAACGGGATATTAAAAAGAAGTGAACCAAACACGAAGGAAATAAAAACAGATAAAGTAGAGATTTTAAAGTGACACGAAACAAACGATAAAAAATTAAAAATAAAAAAACGGATACAATAGTGTTAAAAAAAATTATAATAACGTAATTTAACAGAATTTAAAATAAAAAGGAATGAATTTAAAATCCAACGTAATAAAAATTCAAACTAAAAAAAATAAATTTATTAAACAAAAAAATTTAAATAGTGGAAAAAATTTGTGAAAAGATAAATATAATTCTATGAAAATTTAAAAAAAAATATATATATATATAAAAATAAATATAATAGTGTAAAAAGGAGAAACAATAATTAAAATTAAAAAAAAGTACAGTGAAGAGAAATACTAAAAAAAATTGAATTTATAAAAACTTGTAATAACTAAAATTGGAAAAAATTTATACAGTGGAAAAAAAATACTTATTGGAAAAAGAATAAATATAGATTGGAAAAAAAATCATACAGTGAAAAAAAATTATAAAAAAAATACTTATTGAAAAAAAAAAAATAAAATGGGATTGTAAAAAAATATATAGAAAGTTAAAACGGAAGAAAAATATATAATTTTTTAAAAACAATTTTAAGATCGCGAAATTTGAGGAAAAAAAATAAAAAAAAGAATAAATATAATTAATAAAAGAGGAAGATTATATTTAAAATAAAATTTTTTTTTTGAATTAATCATCGAAACAGAAAAAAACAGTGTATTAAAAAAAACGGGGAAACTTAGGAAAATAAAATAACAAGCAGAAACTCAACATTAGAAATAAATAAACAACTGCCACGAAATAATATAACGCGAATTAACAAAATTTCAACATGGGGAAAAGCTGGGTGTACAATGTACCAAAGGAGGCTTTGCAGAAAATACTGGAAGAAATCGGAATCGAGTCTAACGGTACATCCGATGAGCTCCGCAGGTTATTGACTAGATTCATCACTTCGAACGATTTGCCAGACGCTGTGATCGAGCGTCTCGACGCATTGGAAACACAGTGGCACCGGGCAGTTTCACCCACGGTGAAACTGGCTCCTCCGACGTTAGGCCAGGCACCACAAGGAGCGATTCCGAAGGTTTGTCATCAGAGAGTTGACACAAAGGACACATCAGGCACAACATCCGACAGTGTAGGCACATATGGCAACACATCAACCGTACAGGAAAGAGTATATTCACCTCGTAATACCATGAACTATTCAGAAGTCATGGACAAGGTACGTAAGTGGTCATGTAGATATGACGGGGGCAAAGACCCCATTAGTTTTAAAGAAAGAATCGAAGAGCTTGCTGAAACATACGAATTGCCTAAACATTTATTGCCACGAACCATGCCAGAGCTTTTAAAGGACAAAGCTCTCAGTTGGTTTAGGAATAATAATCGCGGGTGGTCTACCTGGGAATTATTTAAACAAGATCTCTTGAAATTCTTTTTGCCATCTCGATATTTTGAAGAACTGGAAGACAATATACGCAAGAGAGCACAAGGAGCGCGAGAAAAATACAAAGATTATGTTTTGGCCATGCAAACATTAATGCGACATGTAAGTTACACGGAAGAACAAAAACTACAACGGATATATAGAAATAGTCAGCGGGACTATCTACTTTACATCAAAAGAAGCGATTTTTCAACGCTTGAAGAATTAATAGCGCTCGCAGATGATTTTGAGGGAATTCGTCAAGAGCCGGAGACTTCACGTATTATTCCAATTCAACGCCGGCAGCTACCAGAGTCAAACAGGATGATGTCTTCCGTGCCTGTTGGATCAAGAATCGATCCGCGCACAGCTTGCAGGAGATGCGGAGAAAATGGTCACTTCCGACGAAACTGCCGCAACGAATGGAAGTTGTTTTGCTGGGAATGTGGAAAAGAAGGAGTCAAGACAGTGGAATGCTGCAGGAAGGCGACGGGAAACGCCTTGGGTGTCCAGCAGGGGCGAGTGCTGCTGGAACCAACCAAAACAACCACTCCTCGTACACAACGAAATGCTTAGGCGTCTCCAAGGACAGAATATTCGCGAAAGTTGCCCTGGGAAGGGAGCTCGTCACTGCAACGATAGAGACAGGAGCTTCAAGGAGCTTTATCAGCGAAACGGCAGCCATGATGGTCGTCGGCGAAATCATGAGGACGGACGTGAGAGTTAAAATGGCCGACGGAACTATACAGGGGATTAAAGAAGCTCTGAATATTTGCATACGTTGGGGCACAGGGCAATGCATAATGCCACTGTTAATACTTCGCGATGCCACGGACAACGTAATTCTTGGTCTCGATTTTCTCACCAACATCGGAGCTACATTCAGTTGTGGTGGAGAAACCATAACTTTGGGGACCAAGCCACCAACGGAAGAAATCATACCATGTTCTACACTTCGAACAACAGACGTAGAGATAGACGCTGAAAGTATGGATGACACGACAGAGACACTTAATACAGTAACAGAACAGGAAGAAGCAGTCGTAGAAGTTACAGAAAATCGTAATCAAAGCGTGGATGAATTCCTAAATGAAGAACTGGGAAAATTTGACACTCAGGAAGGACCGTGTAATATCGCCTCACATAAAATAATAATGAAGGACGACAGACCAATGAAGCAGAGGTATTATCCCAAAAATCCAGCAATGCAAGCGATAATAAACGAAGAAATAGACGAGTTATTGGAAAAGGGTCACATCGAACCATCAAAAAGTCCTTACAGCTCACCGATTGTTCTAGTAAAGAAGAAAAATGGAAAGTGGCGCCTCTGCATCGACTATCGACAGCTGAATGCACGATCAGTTCCTGATGCATATCCCCTACCGAGGATTCAACATATTTTAGATCGTTTACGTGATGCAAAATACATAAGCAGCCTTGATCTCAAGAACGGTTACTGGCAAATACCCAAGAGTCCAGAGAGTAAGCAATATACAGCGTTTACAGTGCCCGGCAGAGGCTTATTTCAATGGTGCGTAATGCCGTTTGGCTTGCATTCAGCACCCGCGACATTTCAAAGAGCTTTAGACAGGATAATTGGGCCGAAAATGGAACCACATGCCTTCGCTTACCTCGATGATATCATCGTGATCGGGAAAACACTGGGAGAACACATGGTTAACTTAAGAGAAGTGTTTCGACGTCTATGAGTGGCCAATTTAATGATCAATAAAGAAAAATGTGAGTTTTTCAAGGAAGATTTGAAATACCTAGGACACGTCGTCAGTCGGCAAGGGATCCATACCGATCCAGATAAAGTGGCAGCCATTAAGGAGCTAACACCACCAACTGACGTGAGGGGAGTTCGCAGATTTCTTGGAGTTGCATCCTGGTATCGACGTTTTGTACCCGATTTTGCAGAATTAGCCGCCCCACTTACCAGCATGCTTAAGAAAGGGAAACGGTGGAGCTGGAGTGACGAACAACAACACGCATTCGACACGTTGAAGCAGAAACTGACAGAAGCACCGGTGCTGGCTTGCCCAAATTTCTCGAAAACATTAACGCTACAAACAGATGCGAGTCATTATGGATTAGGTGCTGTGCTTACGCAAGATGATGAGGAAGGAGAAAAAGTTATTGCCTACGCGAGCCGGCGATTAAATCAAGCCGAGCGAAACTATTCGACGACGGAGAAAGATTGCCTTGCAATCATATGGGGAATTAGGAAGATGAGGCCGTACCTAGAAGGTTATAGATTCTGCGTCATCACAGACCATCTCTCATTGAAGTGGTTGAACTCTTTGGAAAACCCTTCAGGACGAATTGCAAGATGGGCACTTGTTTGAAGAAAAAACGATTGTACACTTTTATTATGAATTTTATTTATCTAATGAAATTGAAGATAATATGATACACTGTTTCAAGAGCCAAAAGAAAGATGATGCGATATTTCACGATGCGATAATTCACGATGCGATATTTCACGATGAGATATTTCACGATGAGATGTTTCACGATGAGATGTTTCACGATGCGATTTCTATGAGATCAAGGAAAAGAAGAAGGCAGGAAGTGAAGTCATATCATCAGGGAAGCAAATCTGCACATTTAATAGCATTGCCACATCAGAAATTTGAGTGCAATTTTCTGAACATTTAATAGCATTGCCATATCAGAAATTTTAGTGCAATTTTCTGAACATTTCCGCCCGTCTCGGTGCCGCAGTGTGGTGCCGAATTATAAGTGAATGATTTAACTGGAGTCCACAGGCAGTGGACACACTTTTACGATCGGTATCTTTAGAGTGGAGGTGCTGGTTTTGACTGTTACGACTCGTACGTATCCATCTGCCCCTGGATGCGTGTCAACCACACGAGCAAGAGGCCACTTGGAGGGTGGGTAGCGATCATCTACAAGCAAGACTAGTGAACCAACCTTGACTTGATGAGATGGGTTCTGCCATTTTCCAATGTTTTGGAGACGTTGAAGGTACTCTGCAGACCAGCGACGCCAGAAGCGTTCAAAAAATTGCTGAATGAGTTGCCAGCGGGAAAGCCTTGAAGTTGGAATGTCGTTGAGGGAATGATCTGGTAACGTTGAAAGAGAAGCACCAACCAAAAAATGTGCAGGAGTTAATGCCTCTACGTCTGAGGGGTCATCCGAAAGTGCGCACAGCGGTCGTGAGTTTAGCACTGCCTCAATTTGCGTAAGAAGTGTTGTGAATTCTTCGTATGTGAGAATGGCATCACCAATGACTCTTCGAATGTGAAATTTCACAGACTTTAAGGCGGCTTCCCACTTCCCTCCGAAGTGAGGAGCAGCTGGAGGATTGAAGCGCCATTGGGTACCATCAGCGGCAATCAGATGTGCTAAATTTTGCGCTTCTTTCGAGGAGGCGTTAAACAGGCGTTTGAGCTCGGCATCGGCGCCTATAAGATTAGTGCCACAATCACTCGTAATCGTCTGGCAAATCCCTCGGCGACTGGTAAACCGTCGAAATGCTGCTAAGAACCCTTGCGTGGAATAGTCCGTGGCTAGCTCTAGATGCACTGCTGAAGTAGCGAAACATACAAAAACGATAAGAAATCCTTTATAGAGCCGCGCCGAGCGACCGCGCCAACTCTTGATGGAAAATGGACCTGCGTAGTCGACCCCCGAATTAGTAAATGGTCTCGACGGAATGACTCTAGTTGATGGAAGTTGACCCATCACTTCTTGTGCGGTGATAGCCCGATAGCGAGAACAACGAACACACCTTCGTACGAAAGAGCTGACTGGAGCGCGCCCGCCGATAATCCAGAATTTTTGTCGCAACAGTGCGAGCATTACTTGTGTACCGCCATGTAGAGTGCGGCGATGTGCGTCGTCAATAACCAATAGAGTGAGTGATGAAACACGAGGGAGCAAAATGGGATGCTTGGCATCTGGATCGAGTTGTGAGTTTTTGAGCCGACCACCAAGCCGAAGAATTCCTTCTTCGTCTACGAAGGGTGTTAGGCGTAAAAGAAAATGAGAGCGTGGAAGAGATGCTTTCCGTGAAATTGCCTTGAGTTCTGCGCTGAAATGGACTTGTTGAGTCTGCTTAATCCAGAAGTGTTCAGCAGCAGAGATTTGAGATGGCGAAAGTGCAGCTTTGCATGATGCATCGAGTTTGCGAAGAATGGCGCAAGCGTGAAGGATCCAAGCAGTTACGCGAAGGAGTTTCTGCAATGAGGAATACCTATCAACCAGATCCCATTGTACTGCATTTGAAGTGGCGAGTGCGGAGGGCTACTACAGGGCTAGAACGACGTTCGAGGTTGATATTGTTGACAGTTGTTGAGTCGACACTTGGATTTTGCTGCTTTGGCCAAGCAGCAGATGGCTGTGAAAGCCAACTTGGACCAGACCACCAAAGGTCATGACTAACAAGTCTTTGCGGTGAGATTCCACGTGATGCACAGTCAGCCGGATTCTCAACTCCAGCGATGTGGTGCCATATTGCGTGAGGAGCCTGTTCTTGAATGAAAGCTACCCGGTTGGCGACAAATTCTTTCCACTGTGTGGGCTGTCCTCTAATCCATGATAATGCAACACTGGAGTCAACCCAAAGATGTACTGGACAAACTTCAAAATTCAGGTCTGAGGAAACTCGTTTAATCAAGCGAACCAGCAAAACAGCCGCTGCGAGTTCAAGACGCGGAATTGTATGCTTTGCAATAGGTGCCACTTTACTTTTCGCAGAGAGGAGGGAGATTCACACAGTATGCACATCACTATACACTCGGAGATAGACAGCGGCGCCGATAGCATCCTGAGAAGCGTCAGAAAAGCCGTGAAGTTCTACCCCGAGAGTGCTCGGGTTCGTCCCGAACCATCGTGGGATGCTGATTGTGGTTATATGGGTGAGAGAAGCTTCAAATGAGAGCCAGGCCTTGGCCAGAGTGTCAGGCAGTGCACTATCCCAATCACATCTCAATTTCCAAAGCTGCTGCATAAAAATCTTTGCGGTGACGGTAATCGGAGTGACCCAGCCCAACGGGTCGAAAAACCGCGCGACTCGAGATAGCGCTGCTCGCTTCGTCACGGCAGTAAGCACTGGGAGTGAATGAAATTGGAAAATGAATGCATCAGTTACTGAATCCCAGGACATTCCAAGTACACGAGAGATGTTGTGTTCATTAAAGGATCGAGGTGGTGAACTTTCGTTGCTATGTGGTGCCACAATTTTGATAACTGCAACGTCGTTGCTTGCCCATTTCCGAAGAGGGAAACCGCCCGCCATGAGCAGATCCCGTGATTGACAAGCCATGTTCTGAGCTGTATGCTGCTGTATATCATCACCGCCGGAAAGTATATCATCCACATACATTTGAGATCGTAGGATAGTGGCAGCTAAAGGAAATCGATGCCCTTCATCATTGGCAAGTTGATGGATCACTCTAAGCGCAAGATACGGTGCGCAAGCCACACCATAAGTGACAGTGCACAGTTGGAATTCTTGAGGAACTCCTGATGGATTCCAGAGTATGCGTTGATAATCTCTATCGCTTGGGTGAACAAGTATTTGTCTGTACATCTTCTCTATGTCGGCAATAAAAACATAAGCATGAAAGCGCCATGCGAGAATTACTTTTGCCAAATTAGGCATGAGATTTGGGCCAATGTGGAGGCAATCATTGAGTGAAATTCCGGAAGATGTCTTCATTGAGCCATTGAATACGACGCGGAATTTTGTTGTAGAACTATTTTCTTGAAAAACACCGTGATGCGGTAAATAGAATAGATGCCGTGATGGCAAGAGTGTATTAGGCACGCGAATCATGTGTGAAAGAGCTTCATATTCTTTGAGAAATTCAGAATAGAGTTCACCGAACTTCGAATTTCTTCGAATCCTTTGTTGAGTCCGTTGCAAAGTTTGCGCTGCAGCAGCGCGAGAGTCACCTAAGCCTTGTGGAGATTTACTAAAGGGTAAGCGCACTACATAGCGGCCTGATGGTGTGCGTGAATGCGTATTTGCAAAATGAGCTGCACAGGCTTCTTCCTCTTTTGTGTGGGATGCAGAAGAATGAACAGAAATTCCCTCCTGTTTCCAAAAGCTTTCAATTAATGCATGAAGTTCGTTATCGAGTGAAGTTGAGAAAGAGTATTTCGTAGAACCATTTGAGGCAGGTGCAACAGCTGGACCTGAAACGATCCATCCAAATGCAGTTAATTGTGCAACTGGAGTGTGTTGATCACCATGAAGCACAGAGTCGCGAAGCATATAACCGTAAACGTCAGCTCCTAAAATGAGGTCGACAGGACCTGGTATTGAAAAAGCAGGATTCGCAAATTCAAGATTTCTAAGATGTGGCCAGGATGACACATCAACTTCAGAAGCTGGTATACGACCGGTGAGTCGTGGCAGAATATAGGTTTTGACGATGCACTGAACTGCCGGTTGAAAACGAGAAAAAACTTTAAGTGTGATTGAGCCACGTGTTGAGCCAGCCTGATGTGCGCCGATACCGACAACTGGAATTGAAGCTTTGTTACGAGGAAGCCGCAGTACTTGAGCGAGTGATTCACTTGCAAATGAAATCTCGGACCCTTGGTCTAAAAGAGCGCGCGCTGTCATCCTTTGACCGGAAGCAGCCTCAAGGATTACTTGGGCGGTAGCGAGCAATGTTAAACCCTGGACAACATCAGAGCCAGCTGATATGCAATGCGAGCGCACTGGCGGAGTAGCGCTTGATGATGGAGCATTATTACAAGTTGTGAAATTTGGTGGAGATATTGATGCATCTGTCTGTTTCACAGCTGGTATTGATGACGGTGAAGCTAGTTGTTGTGCCACAGGGAGTGATGATGGTGATTGAGCTGAGTGCAAGAGGGTGTGATGCCGCTCGCCACAAATTCGACACCTCTTAGCCGTGCGACATTGATTAACGCGATGATCGCCAAGGCAGTTGTAACAGAGTTGTTTTGCTACAACCAACTCACGTCGCTCTTGTAAAGATTTGGCGATGAACAGTGGGCAAGAAGCGATATAATGATTCGATCGACAACATGAGCAATGAAGAAAGTTGGAGGCAGCGACATGAGCTCGAACAGTATATTTTGATTTTGATGGCTGTGATTGTTTAGGCATGCACCCTACCAATTCCAGTGCGCGAATGCGTCCATCGACGAACTCTTCCAAAGACTCAAATGAAGCAGGAGTGTCAGAATTGCCCTGCTTAAACTCCCAATCCTTATGAGTCTCGGTGTCGAATCGATGGGTCAGAAAATACACCAAAAAGAAATTCCAGGTGTCTTGAGGTGTAATTTCAAGAGCTGCCAAAGCAGCATTTACTTCGCGAGCAGTGGCCATTAGATGCTTCAAGTTGTCAACTGAATTCAAGGTAGGTTTAAGTCTTTCCAATTTTTCAAAGTAAGATGCAAGAAGGATGCGCTTGTTTTGATAACGGGATACAAGAGAATCCCATGCACGCTGAAAATTTAATTCAGTGACAGGGAAATTGGAAAGCAAGCCAGCTGCCTCACCAATACAGTGAGTTTTGAGATAATGAAGCTTTTCAACAGCGGCAATGTCAGTCTTCTCAATCACCAAAGACTGAAAGAGATCTCTAAATGTGAGCCACTCATGAAACTCACCTGAAAATTTGGGTAGCGTGATTTTAGGCAATGCGCGAGTTATACCTTGACCTGTGCTGACCATCGACACATCATGAGATGCCATTGAAGCAGGGAGTGCATTGCGCATATAGAGCAATTCAGCCTTGGCTTTGAGAAAAGCTTCAGTCCCATCATTGAACCAATCATTTTTGAAGTAAGGGCTCTCCTTTCCTTCTTCGGAGTGGTGTAAAATGATGCTTTCATGATTCGATGAAAATTTTTCCCATTGTGATTGGAGTAGTTGGAGACGTGAATCAAGCGTCTCGCGAGTAATTTTTTCCTTACCCAGCTTCCTCAGGTTTTCCACGATGCGGCATATGCGCTGAAGTAAATCATGCTGCACTCCGATAATGCTTTTGAAGGAAGCCATATATCCGGCTCGAAGGACCAAAAATAATGTTTGAAGAAAAAACGATTGTACACTTTTATTATGAATTTTATTTATCTAATGAAATTGAAGATAATATGATACACTGTTTCAAGAGCCAAAAGAAAGATGATGCGATATTTCACGATGCGATAATTCACGATGCGATATTTCACGATGAGATATTTCACGATGAGATGTTTCACGATGAGATGTTTCACGATGCGATTTCTATGAGATCAAGGAAAAGAAGAAGGCAGGAAGTGAAGTCATATCATCAGGGAAGCAAATCTGCACATTTAATAGCATTGCCACATCAGAAATTTGAGTGCAATTTTCTGAACATTTAATAGCATTGCCATATCAGAAATTTGAGTGCAATTTTCTGAACAGCACTGGAACTACAACAATACAAATTTGACGTGAAGTATCGGAAAGGAAAATGGAACGTTGTTGCAGATACACTCTCAAGACAGCCGTTGGAGAGTCTCAACAAGGTTTCGACGAGCGAGGAAAAGTGCAACTGGATTACAACTAGAATGGCAGAAGTTAAGAAAAATCCAGAAAAATTTCCTGACTACATTGTTTGAAAACGGGCAACTATATCGGCATATCCCTGGACAGTCAAACGACGAAGATTGCGCAGCATGGAAACTTTGTGTTCCAAATTATCTAAAGAAACGAGTCCTTGAGGAAAACCATGATGCTCCAAGTGCAGGTCACCCAGGAATTAGGAAGACGGTGTCGAGAATAACCAATTTATACTACTGGCCAGGTATGTTTAGGGATATAAGAAAATATGTACGATACTGCGAATCGTGTCAGAGATACAAACCAGTGCAGGACAAGGTAGCTGGAAAGATGCTTACGCAGTTACCTCAGGAACCATGGTCTATAGTATGTGTAGACTTCATCGGGCCCTTACCAAGGTCAAAACACGGAAACACAATGATTTTGGTCTTCTTCGATAAATTTTCAAAATGGACAGAAATAGTACCACTACGACAAGCAACTATGACAAGCCTGAAGAAGGCTTTCAGAGAGAGAATACTGGCGAGATATGGAGTACCGAAAGTGCTCATCACAGACAACGGCGTTCAGTTCAGCAGCAGGCCGTTTCAGCGATTTCTCCAGGATCTCGGGATCAGTCATCAATTCACAGCTCCATACACACCGCAAGAGAACCCAACGGAAAGAGCGAACAGGAATGTTAAAAGAATTTTAGCCCAGGTAACCAACAACAAGCAAACACAGTGGGACGAATTCATCCCAGAAATTTCATTGGCCATCAATACCATGACATCAGAATCAACCGGGTTCAGTCCAGCTTTCCTCACCCAGGGACGAGAACCGCGATTACCAGGAACACTCTTCGACGAAGTCACCACAGGCACAGGAACAACGCCGCAGAGTCCCGAATACAAAGGGAATCGCTTACAAGAGGTTTTTCACATCGTTCGAAGAAATATGGAGAGAGCAGCAAAGGATCAAGGCCGATACTACAATTTACGGCGAAGACAGTGGAATCCAGCAGTAGGAACATTGGTGCTAGTAAAAACGCACCCGTTATCAAAAGCAGCAGAAAAATTCACAGCAAAATTGGCTCCGAAGTACGACGGGCCATATCGAATCATAAGATACACGTCACCGGTTATTGTCCAGCTTAGCAACCTCGAAAACTCAAAGAAGGTTGTTGCTCACGTCAAGGACCTTAAAGAATATCGGCAACCGACTGACCAATCGACAAACGACGAATGCAGTAGTACTTTGTAGCCTAGATCCTATGTGTAGCGTAGCTTGAAGATCGTGATTACCCCTCATCGGGAAGAAAGGAGGGGATATGAGGAAAATTAATTTTCCTCATAAATTATAGACACGCCTACATGTCACTGCCTACATGTCACGGCCTTCATGTCATCTGAGCCTGAAATCAATCTATCCTCCACTAGCGAGGAAATCAATCAATCCTCCACTAGCAAAAATGCCAGCAGAGGTTTGACTGAAATGCGCATCAAACCTCTGCCGACGGCAATGCATTCTCTCATCGAAAGAAGTTAATAAAGAAAGAACAAAATCTTAAGCAACAACAACATCTAAAATGCAGATGTTTTAGAAATTTAACTTTGGACATATACAAATTCTTAGACAACAACAACATCTGAAATGCAGATGTTTGGACGATTGGACTTTGGACATATAATTCGGCAACGGTAATTCTAACGAGTAAATAAGCAACTATTCTAAAATTTGCTATAAAAGAGGGACAAGATTTAGAATAGTCCTCTTTGGAAAATCTGCATCAGGTGAGACTCTTTGTTACATTCGTGGTAAATGTAATATTAGTCGAGAGCTTTCGAGTGTCGGCTAATATTATCATAGTATTATTCTGGTATATTTTAATTCCCGGTAAATATAATATTAGTCGAGAGTTTTCGAGTGTCGGCTAATATTATCATAGTATTATTCTGGTATATTTTAATTCCTGGTAAATATAATATTAGTCGAGAGCTTTCGAGTGTCGGCTAATATTATCATAGTATATTTTGTTAACTCCTGGTAAATATAATATTAGTCGAGAGTTTTCGAGTGTCGGCTAATATTATCATAGTATTATTCTGGTATATTTTAATTCCTGGTAAATATAATATTAGTCGAGAGCTTTCGAGTGTCGGCTAATATTATTTTAGTATATTTTTAATTCCTGGTAAAATTAATATTAGTCGAGAGCTTTCGAGTGTCGGCTAATATTATTTTAGTACATTTGTTAATTCCTGGTAAACATAATATTGGTCGAGAGCTTTCGAGTGTCGGCTAATATTATTTTAATATATTTTTAATTCCTGGTAAACATAATATTGGTCGAGAGCTTTCGAGTGTCGGCTAATATTATCATAGTATATTTTGTTAATTCCTGGTAAACATAATATTATCATAATATTATTTTAGTATATTTGTTAATTCCTGGTAAACATAATATTGGTCGAGAGCTTTCGAGTGTCGGCTAATATTATTTTAATATATTTTTAATTCCTGGTAAACATAATATTGGTCGAGAGCTTTCGAGTGTCGGCTAATATTATCATAGTATATTTTGTTAATTCCTAGTAAACATAATATTGGTCGAGGGCTTTCGAGTGTCGGCTAAAATTATCATAGTATATTTTGTTAATTCCTGGTAAATATAGTATTAGTCGAGGGCTTTCCAGTGTCGGCTAGTATTATTCTGGTATATTTTTAATTCCTGGTAAATATAATATTAGTCGAGAGCTTTCGAGTGTCGGCTAATATTATCATAGTATATTTTGTTAACTCCTGGTAGACATAATATTAGTCGAGAGCTTTCGAGTGTAGGCTAATATTATCTCAGTATATTTTTAATTCTTAGTAAATAATATCTCTGTTAGTTTAAGAGATACGAAAAAGTATCAAACACAGAAACACCAAATACACATAGCCATAAGTCTATGCATATAGATTGCTATATGCCAAATACACATAGACATAAGTCTCTAAATATATGTATATTTATGTATACAAAAAGCAACAAATACATGTAAAACTAGGAATAAGTAAATAAAGAAAAAGAAGAAAATAAAAGACACTGTGTTTTGTTATATTTATTAAAAATAAGTAAAATCCTGGCACCGGCGAGTAATACCCCGGCAAGGCAAGAAAAACTTCGTTACAATGTGTATGTAGTTTAATTTTATTTTGTGTATTTTCATAGTTTGAACTAAAAATGTATAACTTAATTTGAAAAATTTTCATAAAATCTCGGTCCAAAAGTAGCGGAGTAGGCAGGAGCTCATCGGAAATGACAAAAACAGGAAGTGTGTGTATAACTCCTAAAAATTTCACAGAAATATCTAATCGACCATACGAGTTTAACTTAAAATCACCAATAACTTTGTAGCCAGTATAATAGGTTTCGCCATTTAATAAACTACTGGGCACAATCGAACGTTGGGCGAAACTAGCCGGACTGCCAGTATCCAGTAGAGAAATAACGTTTTTAAAAACTGATCCCTCACCAAACTCACTCGAAAAACAGATACTCACCAAACCAGTTTCAGACAGTTCTTGCTTAAATATATTGACCTCATCTGCTACCGTATTATTTTCACCTCCATCTAACAAAGCCACTCTTGATTTCGATGTTACTATGGACTTATTACAATTTCTCAAAATGTGTTGGGTTGAACCGCACCGGAAGCAAGAACCCCTCTCTCTTTCTTTGGCATCGGACAAGATGTTAAAATATGACCATAACCGGAACAGTTGAAGCACTGAATTTGTTTGTCTTCAAGATTTGGTCTGAAAATAGTTCCGAACTTTGGTTTTTCCATTGTGAATTCAGTTAACGCCCGCATTTGTACATATCGTTTAGCGAGAAGTTTAAGTTGTTCAATTGAAGTAGCTGGATACAAAATTGCAATATTTGGTGAACGGTCATTGAGTCCATTAATAATAAATTCAATAACTTGAATTTCATCAATCTCTACCCGGGATGCAATCTCCTGCATTTGCAAAATATATCCCAGCACAGTAGTCTTTAGAGGGTTAAACTTTGTTTTTCGTAATATTGCGATGATTTCTGAAGAGGTCACAATTTGTCCGAAAGTTTTCAAAAATTTGCTTCTAAAATCAGTATAAGTCATTGACTTATCTAGGCGTAAAAATAGCTCAGCTGCCGAACCCTTTTTCATTAAACGGCATGCAAACTTTAAACGGAAGTTGTCCCCGACATTCATCGACTCGCACACTCTTTCGTAAGTTTCGATCCACTGATGACCGTCATAATTGTCGTCCCCACTAAACGGAACAACGACATGTTCAATGTCAGCAAAATCCACTCGGGAAGACTCGACTGATATTTCAGAAATTGATGGTTCTGTAGATAGCTCCAATTCACTAATTTGTTTTTTAAGCTGGGCAATTTGAAGCCGTTTGCGTAAACTACGGAGCTCGATATCGTCCGAATCATCAGCATTACTGATGGAGATTTCTTCTAACTGGTTTCCATTTTCTCCAGTTTGATTCGTTTCTAACTGATTTAGATTCTCCTGGACGATAAGAGTTTTAAGCTGTGAGATGGTAGCTGTGTTCGGAAAATCAA
>OZ016503.1:12404405-12421905 GCA_963966595.1 Physocephala rufipes
ATATATATATATATATATATATATATATATATATATATATATATATATATATATATATATATATATATATATATATATATATATATATATATATATATATATATATATATATATATATATATATATATATATATATATATATATATATATATATATATATATATATATATATATATATATATATATATATATATATATATATATATATATATATATATATATATATATATATATATATATATATATATATATATATATATATATATATATATATATATATATATATATATATATATATATATATATATATATATATATATATATATATATATATATATATATATATATATATATATATATATATATATATATATATATATATATATATATATATATATATATATATATATATATATATATATATATATATATATATATATATATATATATATATATATATATATATATATATATATATATATATATATATATATATATATATATATATATATATATATATATATATATATATATATATATATATATATATATATATATATATATATATATATATATATATATATATATATATATATATATATATATATATATATATATATATATATATATATATATATATATATATATATATATATATATATATAATATATATATATATATATATATATATATATATATATATATATATATATATATATATATATATATATATATATATATATATATATATATATATATATATATATATATATATATATATATATATATATATATATATATATATATATATATATATATATATATATATATATATATATATATATATATATATATATATATATATATATATATATATATATATATATATATATATATATATATATATATATATATATATATATATATATATATATATATATATATATATATATATATATATATATATATATATATATATATATATATATATATATATATATATATATATATATATATATATATATATATATATATATATATATATATATATATATATATATATATATATATATATATATATATATATATATATATATATATATATATATATATATATATATATATATATATATATATATATATATATATATATATATATATATATATATATATATATATATATATATATATATATACATTTACATATACATATTGTAACGAAGTTCCCCGTTCTCGGGTTTATAGCCGAGGTATCCTCAGCGGATAATCCAGGGGTCGTCACAAAATTTAATATTATTGGACCCTTTAAGCTTTTATTACACTGTTCTGTATTTCTAAGCATTGCTTTATAAATCTACCACTAAACAATTCTATTAACCGAAGAGAGGGGTCGTTAGGATAAGCTCTTCGTAGCTGAATCACTTAGCGATGGCGGTGAGTCTTGTCGGCGACCGCGCAATTTCTAAAACGCTAGCTGTGTTGTCGAACTGACTATTGCGGCGTTGGTGCAAGAATTTATAACGATGGCGGTGCGTTGGCTGACGACCACGTAACGATAACTGTGTTGTTAACACTGTCGTAATTATAACGATGATGGGTGCGCTGCCGAACTGGCGGTTGTGGCGTTTGCGCAACGGCTATGATGATAGCGGTGCTTTGGCTGGCGATCTCGTGATGATGATGACGGTGACTGCGCTGCCGACTGATTAATTCGGCGCTGGCGCAATTACTACGACGACGGGGTGCATTGACTGGCGTCCGCGTGATGATAATGATGCTATTTACTCTGTCGAACTGACCATTTCGACGTTGGCGTAAGAACTATGACGATGACGGGGCATTGGCTGGTGACCGCGTGACGATGACGACCTTGATTGCGCTGCCTACCGATTAATTCGGCACTGGCGCAATTACTATGACGACGGCGGTGCGTTGACTGGCGACCGCATGATGATAACTTTACTATTTAACCTGCCGAACTGACTGTTGCGGCGTTGGCGTAGAAACTATGACGATGGCGGTGCGTTGGCTGGCGACCGCGTGATGATACGATGCTATTTACGCTGCCGAACTGACCGTTGCGGTGTTGGCGTAAGAACTATGACGATGGCGTTGGGTTGGCTGGCGACCGCGTGACGATGACGACCTTGATTGCGCTGCCTACCGACTAATTCGGCACTGGCACAATTACTATGACGACGGCGGTGCGTTGACTGGCGACCGCATGATGATAACTTTACTATTTACGCTGCCGAACTGACTGTTGCGGCGTTAGCGTAGAAACTATGACGATGGCGGTGCGTTGGCTGGCGACCTCGTGATGATACGATGCTATTTACGCTGCCCAACTGACCGTTGCAGCGTTGGCGTAAGAACTACGACGATGGCGGTGCGTTGACGGGCGACCGCGTGACGATCACGACTCTGATTGTGCTGCCGACTGACTAGTTCGGCACTGGCGCAATTACTATGACGTCGGCGGTGCGTTGACTGGCGACCGCATGATGATAACTTTACTGTTTACGCTGCCGAACTGACTTTTGCGGCGTTGGCGTAGAAACTATGGCGATGGCGGTGCCTTGACGGGCGACGGCGTAACGATGACGACTCTGATTGTGCTGCCGACTGACTAATTCGGCACTGGCGCAATTACTTTGGCGTTGGCGGTGCTTTGATGCTGGTTACTTTAGTGTAGTTATCCCAGTTCCTACGCTTTCTTGTCCGCCGTCAATAAAATGTCGTGTCAAAATTGGAGTCGTTGGTAAGGCGACTACGAGACAAACCCTAATTGTTTACCGGGCCTTGTGCAAAAGATTCTTTTCTCTTTTCCAGATCAATACTATTTAGATTGTTCTGCCCAATTAAAGCTAGCTGGGATGCCCATTCGATAGAACGTGAACATCCCTCTTATTAGTGCCCGTTCGATAGAACGTGTACACTAACAAGTCACTAAATTGGTGCCCATTCGATAGAACGTGTACACCCTACCGACAGAAAAATCTAATCAAAATAAAGCTTAAAGGAATTGTTCCGGATGAAAACTAGCTGAGATACCCAATCGATAGAACATGTACATCCCTCTTATTAGTGCCCATTCGATAGAACGTGTGTACTAACAAGTCACTAAGTTGGTGCCCATTCGATAGAACGTGTACACCCTAATGACGGATTTTCCCCTAATTCCTTTATTTTTCTTAACACTTTAATTAATTAGTTAAATTATTTGCCTTTACCTTCTTGCTTGTCCGTACGTAAATCGTAGTTATGTCTGTCCCTTCTCGTTCGCTTTCTGTTGTGATACAAGGTTTTCTGTTTCAATCCAGCGGTGTTAATTCGCACGTCCGTTCCTATGGAAAGCCTGTCGCCAACTCCCTGCTCTACTTCTTGCAATTTTACTTGCAAGCCCTTTCATACTCGCTTTCAGTTGCCTCTCTTTTCAACATGCGTACTCTCGATTGCGTTTGTTTACCTCTCTCTTCGGTTGTATATGCTTATAACTAAATAAAATTTCGTTCTTGTGTTTCAATTCGCTTAATATTTCAATTCACAAATCTAATTTAACTCATAGCATGTATTAATATATTAAAGATTATAAGAAAAATAAAGGTAAAAATGAAGAACTTAACAATTCAATTCAAAATTTGACATAATGCAATAAAAAACTTTAAAACTTGAGAATTATTTTGGAAAGGTGTGCCACACATTTCATACGCGAAATGTGTGCGTCACACTACCTCCCCCCTTTTAATTAATAAATTTGATAGTTACTTTGCCTCCCCTTGACTTACGTAGAGAGTACGTTCGGCCATTCACCGTTACCTTAATGGTGTGCACCTTTCCTGGGCGAAATCTGCAAAGCTCGTCATCGGGCTCTCTTAATTTCTGATCATCTTCCGGGTGATGAACGAAGTTGTCTTCAAGTAAGAAGGTCTGCTGAGTTGTGTGGTAGGTCATTGGGTCTGTTGCAGTACGCAGGAGCTCTTCATACATGTGATGTGTATTTGACTGCAGAATGGAGAATGTTGACATGGCTGATGTTTTTGCTCTTTCTTCATGTGGCTGTAGTGTAACTTGAGGCTGTAGTGTCTATTGAGGCTATGGTGTCTCTAGAGTAACTTCCATCACTGGCTGGGTGTATCATCATTGATGGACTCTGTTGAAGAATCTCGTCTAAGACCTGCATGCTGCCTGGTGATAACGGTAACTCAATTTTCCCGGAGCCTTCCGCGCTGGCTGTTGTGGCTGGGTTCTCATTCTCCAACGATGAGGTCGGCTGTTGTACAAGCTGCGGTCCTGGCGTCGACGGTGTCGGAGTTTTTGGTAATGGCGGTGGGGTTGTCGGATGAGGGGGACCGGCTTCGATAACTTCATAGTGTGGCGACGGTGGGAACTGTACCTCGGGTTCCTGTTGCGTATCGACGAAATTGGGGTCTAGTACGGTTAGGCACGTTTTTGTTTCGAAGCAGAAAGTAATCTGACCGCGCCCTTCCCATTTAGTACGGTGCACCTATCGATAAAGGCGCCCACCCGGCTTAATTCGCTTTCTTCTTCAGCCTCATGTTCATCGTTTCTAGCCTCTCCCTGTTCCTCAGTTCCTTGCGGCTCATGTTCATCTCCTTCGGTACCTTGTTCACCATTTACAGCTGTTCCCTCTTCATCGGTTTCTTGCCCCTCATGGGTGTCTCCTTCAGGCTCTACCACGACTTCGGCCTCCATAGCTTCGTCAGCTTCCGGATCTTGGATTATGCCTGGGCCTGCATTCTCCTCTTCCTCGTCTAATGGACTCTCAATTTGTCCTCTAAGTGTAGCCCTGGACGGTTCTTCGTCTGCTTCCTCTGTGTCGGAGTCGATTATAATGACCTCTATGTCAACCTTGCCGGAAGTCCACCGTGAGGACGTAGTGGGCGGACTGTCTCCTGTAGGCCTATCACCCTCTGGGTTTCTATTGTCGCTATCGTCTACATGTTCTAGATTTTCCGCAGGCACCCGTCGTATTCTCACTCTTGGGCATTTGGTCTCAGGACCCTCTATGGTGGCCTCCCAATCTGGACTCAAGAGACGTGTCCTGGCCCGTCCCACTTGCTCTTCTCTCAGGCTTTTCTTGAATGTCTCCTTAGCCTTTTCAAATCGGATGTCTTTTCCTTTCATTCCCTTAACGTGTGCTTGTTGCTTGCGTGTCGACTTACTACTGGCTGTTAGTTCCATCGTGCATCCTTTTATATGCTTTGACGGCTGGGTCGTGCTGGCTATTTCCTTTACTTGTGGAGTGTTTTCTTGCACTTGCACTCCCCTTTCTGTACGGAATATTTTCAGATTAGATATGTGAGCCCTCTGAGGCCGCTTGTTGTCAACCTTTTGTAAATTTACTATAACCGGTGAAATGAAACCCACGACTTTATAAGGTCCATCATATTTAGGAGCTAATTTGGCGGTGAATTTGTCGACCGCTTTCGATAGTGGATGCGCCCGAAAAAGCACCAACTCTCCCACCCTCGGTTTCCATTCTCGTCGGCGCATATTATAATATTTTGATTGGGCTTGGGCTGCTGTTGCCAAATTCTGACGGACAAGTTTAAATGCTTCTTGTAACCATTTCACATTTTCTGAGGCCAAATTTTCTCGATTGATGCTTTGAGTGTCGGTGTCACATTCGGTGATATGCTGCTCATAAAGTGAATTTGGTAATCTCAGTTCCCGCCCCTGAAACACTGGTATTTATGGCTAGACTTAATTCAGGAATAAGTTCATCCCACAAATTTTGATGGCTACCGGCATATTGTGCAAGCATGTTTTTAACAGTGCGGTTAGTGCGTTCCGTTGGGTTTTCTCGGGGCGCATATGGCGCCGTACGTTGTTTCTGTACCCCAATTTCTTTCAGGAAACATTGGAACTTTTTACTCACGAATTGAACACCATTACCAGTGATAAGCAGTTTTGGAGCTCCAAAACGAGCAAATATCCTTTCTCTAAAAGCTCTTATCACATGGTCACTGGTCGTTGATCGTAACGGGATCATTTCCACCCATTTTGTAAATTTATCAACGAAGACTAGCATCATGTTGTTTCCATGTTTTGTCCTGGGAAGCGGGGCAATAAAATCCGCTGAAACGACCGTCCACGGAGCGTCGGCCAGTTTGGAAAACATTTGTCCGGCTGGCCTTTGTTGGCTGTATTTATACCTCTGGCAACTTTGACAGCTTTTCACGTAAGCACTCACCTGACGAAATAGACCTGGCCAGTAATATTTACCCGTTACACGAGCTATGGTCTTCCGAACGTCTAAGTGAGAGAGAGCATCAGCGACAATATTTTGGTCCCAAATTGGAGTTCCCAAGTTGGATTTCCAAGGCCCAACGTGCTATGCGTCCTGAGCGGTTGCTAATGGAATTTAACCATTTAAGAGAGAGGGATGATCGGTTACAATTGTGAACACATAACCTTCCAAATATTGCCTCATTTTCCTGACCGCCCAAATTATAGCCAAACACTCCTTCTCTGTAGCGCTATAATTAATTTCGGCCTTGTTCAAGCGGTGACTTGCCTATGCGACTACACTTTCCATTCCATCCAGATTTTGCGTGAGCACGGCTCCTATCGAATAATCACAGGCGTCGGTTTGTAAATAAAATCTTTGATTAAAATCCGGGCAGGCCCAAATAGAGGCTTCCGTAAGCCGTCGTTTAATGTCGTCGAACGATTCTTGTTGCGCCGTTGTCCATTTAAAATGTTTCCCCTTTCGGAGTAACGATGTCAATGGGTAGGTGATCTTTGCAAAATCAGGTACAAATCTGCGATACCAGGACACAATACCCAGGAACCGCCTTAATTCTCTCACGTTCGTTGGTGGACGTAATTCCCTGATAGCCGTCACCTTGTCAGGGTCAGTGTGTATCCCGTTTTCACTTACGACGTGCCCAAGGTACTTGATTTCCCTGCGGAAAAACTGACTCTTTTCCAAATTAATACGTAAATTCGCAGCCCGGAGCCGGTGCAACACTTCCTTTAATCCCAGCATATGTTCGTCAAGTGTACTGCCTATGACAATTCTGTCATCGAGGTAAGCAAATGCATAGGGCTCCATGTCTGCTCAAAGACGCGAATGATAGCCCTCTGAAACGTCGCAGGAGCTGGGTGTAGACCGAAGGGCATTACTTTCCACTGGAACAGCCCTCGACCAGGCACAGTAAATGCCGTATATTGTCTGCTCTTCGCTTCCATGGGTATTTGCCAATATCCGTTCTTCAAATCTATGGTGCTGATATATCTGGCGTCCCGTAACCTCTCGAGGATATGGTGGATTCTTGGGAGTGGATATGCGTCCGGGATAGACCGAGCGTTTAGTTGACGATAGTCGACGCATAGCCGCCATTGATCATTCTTCTTTCTGACAAGCACGATTGGGGCGCTATACGGACTGGACGATGGTTCTATGTACCCTTGCTTTAGAAAGTCGTCAATTTATCGGTCGATGATTTCCTGCATGGCCGGGTTTCGTGGATAGTAGCGCTGTTTAATCGGTTTATCATCCCTCATCACAATTTTATGTTCTGCTATATGGGTTACGCCCTCCGATATATCAGCCTCGCGAAGTTCCATTTCTAAGAATTCTTGTATCTTTTGAGCTTCTTGTATCTTTTGAGAATGTTCTTGTAGGTTTTGCTGGTGGTTTGGACTTTCCAACGTACTTTCAAACTCCTCAGTTGAGCTATTGCTACTGCCGGCTGTAATATTTTGGGTCTCCCCTTCTGAGAAGTGGTCAGAGACGTGCACTAGACCTGCTCGTGAATTTTTAATATCCCCCTGCGTAGGCTGTAGTTTAAATTGTACACCTGCGCAATCAATGATGGTTCCTACTCCCATCAGGAAGTCTATTCCGAGAATTAAGTCACCGACGACGTGTGGGAGAATCAAAATTTTCAACCGCAACCTCTTGTTTCCACAACAAGTTTCAACAAGTGTATCCACAGCCTGAGTACGTGGTTCTCCTCGACCATTTGCCATATCCACCGTAAGGACTATGTCTATCCTTTTTGCCGAGGTTTCCGCACATAGTCTATTGGCGAAATATTCAGTAATGAAGCTACGCCCGGCACCCGTGTCAATAGTAGCTACCGTCGCAACTATACGTTGGTCTTCAAACCGTATATGTCTTAGTTGGTTGGAGGCTCTGTCTTCGTAGTCTTCACATTGCCTCCACTCTTGCGAAGACTCGACTCGTTTCCCTGATTCTTGTCGCAGCATTTCCTGGTGAACACTCCTCTTCGGCCACATTTCCAACAATAAATAACAGTGGGGTTTCTACAATGCCTCGCGAAGTGTCCATTCTGACCGCATCGTCTGCAGGCCTTCGCTACGTCGATAGGTGTGTCATTCTCAGCTTCTACCAGCTGTCGGTGTTTTACTATCTGTTGTTTAGGTGGAAATTCTTTGGTGGCGTGTTCGTCTGGATTTAGATTTTCGAGGTCTCCTACCAGTTCAAGCAACTCATTTAGCGTTGTAAACTCCTTCCTCTTTATATAGAGCTGCACGTCACGACTGCTATTGCGGTATATTCTTTCTAATTTTTGTTGATCGTTCATATCTGTATGCCGCATTAGGCCTTGTGTTGCAAGAGCATAATCTCTGAGATGTTCATCTCTACCCTGGTGACGTTGACGCACATCGTCTTCTAACCGCTCAAAGAAACGTGGTAAAAAGAACTTCAGAAAATCTATCTTGAAAGACCCCCACTGCTCCCAGCGACGATTATTACTGCGATACCGCTGTAATGCCCTATCCTGTAATAATTCTGGCATGGCTCGGGGTACCAAATTTGCGCTCACCCCATTGGTGTCGATCAACTCTTCCACTCTCTCTATAAACGTCGAGGGGCTTCCATTCCCGGTATATTTTACACCCCATTTCCTTACTCGGTCCATAAGGGCCATATTTGCGTTCACTATACCTGTTGCTTCCGTCGGTTGCATAAAAGTATGGGCATATTCGGTTTGTATCGACACGACCGCAGGTTTGTTGTTCCCAATCGTTTCATTTTCTGATGCTTTAAATCTAGGGACGGCGCCTGTTGGTACTTGTACGCTGATCGGCCTCATGTCAGGGACTACTGAAGCCCCACCTGGTGAATTAGCGGAACTTCCAATTCTCTCCAATGCTCAGTTTCCAGCTCTTCTAATCGCTTTCTAACGGATTCATCGTGGTGCTCTTTGGATACGAATGAACTCAGACGTTTACGAAGTTCGTCGACGGTACCATCCGCGTCGATTCCAAATTCTACTGCATATTCTTGTAGTTTGTCTTTATGCAAACATCGCACTCATGATACTCGTACCATTTTAACTAGATTTTAGCTTCCTTGGTTTCTATAATATATTTTTTTTCTATTTACTTGTATATATATTTTCTCCTTTATATGTCAAACAGTGATATATTTCTTTTCTTCAACGTAAATCAGTGTAACTATTTTTTTATTGCTTAAAGCGTCCCTGCTCTGGAGCCATGTAACGAAGTTCCCTGTTTTATTTAGAGACGTCGGATTATCTAACGTCTATGTTGGTTGCTGGTGATTGATCAGGACAGCTGGCGCGTAAACCAGATGCCCTGTACCAGGCTTTTTAAATATTGGCAAACAATGATTCCTTGTATCAGGCACTTTAACCAGATACAAAGTGTTTGCTAAGAAATGCAATTATTTCTTGATGATTTGTATCAGGCACTTTAACCAGATACAAGTTATGAATGTACAAGTACAAGTCAAAGACGTTGTGTTCGCTTCAACTATTGAACTGTAATGGTTCTTTATTAAGGAAATTTCTCTTACTTAAATAAAAATGTAATATTTTACAATAATAAAAAACAAGTACATAGAATTGGTGGGAAAAGCTTATATTAATTAATTGGTGTTCAAATTCAAAACTGAGACTCAGCATTTTGAACATTTTATTTTCTTGTGCAGTTCACTTCATGGGAAATAGTTATTGTGTTGGCAATGGTGTCATATTATTGTCGCGAACCTCGAAAGCATGAGGTAAAAAATAACATGAGTGTCAGCAAAAATAAGTACAAACAAATTAAGTAACTTAGCGCTACTGCGCTGCGTCGCGTCGGACGGTGGCATCATGTTACCATTTTGGGTGTGATGACTTGAAATCAATGAACGCAACACCAAGGACAAATTGACAATATAAAATTATTAATTTCATTTTAATGCAATTTGACAGTTTTACTTTCTGAATTTGAACATTCTGCCCGCGTTAAGCTTGCTCAATAATTTAATCATATAACTATGATTGAGGTTGATTAAATATGTATGCTAAACTGGAATGCCTGCTGACGTGGGGCTGGTTGAGGTCCGGAAGTGATCTCGAAGAATTGTGTTTTCTTGTTCTTCTTATACTGGATGATGGCTACTGCGAGACCAAGCGATATGATGATGATTAGACATGTGTATCCTAGGGTATAGTGGTGGATGTCATGAGGACGTACATTTGGTAGTGTCAATCGGACCTGGGATATCTCATTTCTAAATGATTCTATTTCCATATGATGGGGACGAACTAATATACGTTCGTCAAGTGTTGTCGTTGTTGAAACTTCTTCGTTTGGAGATATCATATCGCTCACATTAATTGCTGGCAGGAATGATGCATATCTTTTAGTTTCCGGTGTTTTATGTCCTTGAGTTGTTAAATAAGGCAGTTTAACTGCACATTCTTCACCTATTTTTAAGTTTCCTGTTTTTCGTGCTGATACATGTGTCACGTTAGACTTGCAGACTGCGTTCAAACGAATTTCCTGATCGAGAGCGAAAATCCACATGTTTGGGTCATGTAATTGAAGCCAATGTGGTCCTGGGCCTGCGCCGGTAACAAAGCATGACGAAATATCTTCCCTTTGATTGAGTATGTTCATCTCGCATACCCCTATGCTAGATCCCTTATTGTACAATGGGTGGTGCTGTTGACATAGATGATTTTGCGGTTCAACTTTGATGCAAGTTCTTAATTATGCTTCTGATAATGGATAATAAAGATCACGATGCAAGTTGACTATTATAAAGGATGAAGTAACTTTTATTATTTTGAGACTGTTATTCGCTTTCCAAGGAACTGCGGTGAGTTTGAACATTTCAAGTTCTTCGGTGGTGATTAATGGTATGTTTATTTTGAAAATTACATATGGTTGGTGATTCTTCCTCCTATTGACATGAAGGAGTAAAGTTTTAATGGCTCGTCTAGAGAAACAGGCAATTTGAGTTTGCAGGAAGATTTGTATTTTAAGTAATTCAAATTTCAGTTGGGTAGGTGAAATCAGCATAGGACTTAAGATTCCATGATGTGTATCGGCTAGTATGTCAATCAGTGAGTCTTGAGTGTTTTTAAGATTCATCATTGCTAATGTGGCTTGAAGCGTTAAGTCAAGAAAGGTCAGTGACATCTTTTCTGCATCGAGCTGCTGGTTTATATTCTCGACTTGGTTCTTTGTACGTTTAAGAACATTTCCTCTTGGTTTCTCTTCTCTAAGTATAGATTGCTATCTAAAAATGATGTCTGATTTTCTATAGCAGATAGCAGATAGTCATCATTCTGTTTTAACCTTTGAATAGTAGTTGCTGCTTTTTCTGCATACTCTTCGTCATGAACTCCAAATAAGGAGCGAGCAATTGATCCGACTATATTTAAGGCACCTCTTTTCACTCGCATGTTGGGACTAGTTGTTAATAATTCATTATTTGAATTAATTCCGTCAATAAGTTGATTAAGTTGTGCCAGGATTATTGTGCATGCTCTAGTGTTATGGATTCTACCACACACTGGCGTTAATGTATTTTTGAATGAATTCAGGAGATTTACCTCCTTCCAATATGGTTCCAAATATGGTTCCTTGAATTTAGGACAGCTTCTATTTCTATGATTACTGTCTCTAGTTCTTCGTGCGTTAAGTTAGCCGTGGAAACGCGTCTAACCAAAAGGTCCATTGCAGACTTGACGGCCGCCTCCCATAACCCCCCAAAGTGAGAAGCTCTAGGTGGAATAAAATGAAATTGTATTCCTTTGTCAGCACATGTACGGATTATGGTTTGTTCTGCAGCTGAAGAGTAGAGTGATTCCTTTAGTTCAGCGAGCTGATTTCTAGCCCCCACAAAGTTGGTGGCATTGTCGCAGTATAAGTTCTGGCAGTGCCCTCTGCGACTTATGAAACGCTTAACTGCTCCGATGAAAGCCTCTGTTGTTAAATCATTAACTACCTCCATGTGAACGGCTTTTGTTGCAAAGCAGCAAAACAGCGATATATAAACCTTATGGGGTTTTTTACCGCGGATTTTATAATGCACCCAGAATGATCCACAATAATCCACTCCTGAGTTGATGAATGGTCTTGCCGGTTGAAGCATGTGAACGGCTTTTGTTGCAAAGCAGCAAAACAGCGATATATAAACCTTATGGGGTTTTTTACCGCGGATTTTATAATGCACCCAGAATGATCCACAATAATCCACTCCTGAGTTGATGAATGGTCTTGCCGGTTGGAGCCTGAGTGAAGGTAAATTTCCCATAAGCTGATTGTATAGCTTTGGGCATGCCTTTGTGCATTTAACGCAACGTTGAATGACACCTCTGGCCATTGATTTTCGCTTTAAGGGCCAAAAGCGTTGACGTGTATAAGCTAAGAGAGCTTGTGAACCACAGTGGAGATTTTCCTCGTGAATCATTTTCAGCAATAGCTTCACCAACGTGTCGTTGTATGGTAAGAGCATTGGATGTTTGGCGTCATAGGGCAACTGTGCTGCCTCTAATCTACCTCCTACGCGAAGAATGCCTAATTAGTCAAGGAACGGGGACAAACTGCTTATTGATTCCTTTCGTTTGAGCGTTTGTTTATTTTTTAATTGCTGCATGGCTTCCTTGAAATCAGAGTGTTGTATTGCTTTAATTATTACATGTAAGGCCGCATCCATTTCTTGAGGCGTCAATGTCAAGGACACCTTACCTTGTTGTTGATTTTTCATACGTTTAAGTGCGCGCAGCATGTATCCCACAATTCGTTGAAGACGCTTGAAGGAGTTGCCATGGTGGACACAGTAAATTACATCTCCTTGACTATTTGTTGTTGTGTAGGATATGAATGGCCTTTGGGGCCTTTTTTCGAGCGATGGAGCTACCAGCTGATCTTTATTAATTTCTCCGCGCCATATGTTCTCTGCTCCGTGTAAGTAGAGTGGTCCATACATCCATAAATTGTTTGTTGAAAGCCTCTTTGGAGATAGACATCTGGATAAAATATCGGCCGGATTATCCTTTGTGCAGGCATGTCGCCACTCTTCAGGAAGAGATAATTCATGAATTTTTGAAATCCTGTTTGCAACGAAGATCTGGTACGACGCAGCTGAAGAGTTAATCCATGCTAAAACAATTTGTGAATCAGACCAATAGAAAGTGGGCTTAGATTCATAACGAAGATCTCTTTTCACCCTCGCGGCTAATTGTGCTTCTAGCAGTGCAGCACTGAGCTCGAGCCTGGGTATTGTTTGTGTTTTGATGGGCGCCACTCTGGTTTTCGCGCATAATAATCTGACGATGACCGTGTCCCTTTTTACAATTGATCGCACGTAAATAGCAGCACCGTATGCCTTTTCTGAGGCGTCTACGAATACATGTATTTGGATTGATGTGGGAGTTTCTTGGGAGAATATATGTCGAGGAATCTTTAAATCGTTCAGTTGTCGTAAATTTTCTCTGTAATTCCTCCATGTGGTGTGGTATTCTTCCGGAAGCCGTTCATCCCATGAGATCTTTAATTGCCATAGTTTTTGTAGGAAGAGTTTGGCTGTAACCGTTACAGGAGACATAAGACCCAATGGGTCAAAAATTTTCGCCAATTCTGCTGCAACTATACGTTTTGTGATTTTGTTACTTGTATTAACGTTAGTTTTTATGCAAAGCGAATCTGCTTTCGGGATCCTGGTTAATCCTAGAGTTTTGACTATTGCTTCCTTTCCCTCATCGAAATTGAGATTAATCTCTTGATTCTCCATCGGAATTCCTTGTAATAATTGTGGATGGTTGGCGCATCATTTTCGTAATTTAACTCCAGCGGGATTAAGAATTTTGCAGACTTGTTCTTGCATTAATTTGGCTGTTATTAGGCTGTCGCTTCCTGTAATGCCATCATCTACGTAAAAATCTCGCTCTAATGCTTCTGATCCAAGTGGATATTTGTTGGCAGCTTGCATTGACAATTCTTTTAGGCATCTTGTAGCAAGATATGGTGCTACTCTTGTTCCATAAGTAACTGTGTTGAGTTTGTAACATTTCAATTGTGAATATGGATTCTCTCTCCAGAGGATCAATTGGAGCATTTGATCAGTTGGATGAATTAATATTTGCCTGTACATTTTCTCGACGTCTGTGGTGAATACGAAACGTGGCAGGCGATACCTTAACAAAATGGAGAATAGTTCGCTTTGTATCCACGGGCCTGTCAGGCATGATGTCGTTTAACGCCAAGCCTGACGAAGTCTTAGATGAGGCATCGAACACCACTCTTAATTTTGTAGAGCTACTTTCTGGTTTAAGTATGCAGTGATGCGGTATGAAATAATGTGGTTGAACAATGTTGGTAGAATTGATTTCGGTCATGTGTCCGAGGTCTCTGTATTCCTTCATGAATTGAACATATTTTTGCGCTAACTCCTCGTTTTTTGTGAATTTCCTTTCGAGAGCTGCGAACCTATTGTATGCTATTGTTCGAGATTCTCCTAGGGCAGTAGGATTAGTGGTTAAGGGAAGCTTCACCACAAACCTTCCATCTTCATTTCTGGTTGTGTTTTGCGTGAAGTGAGTCTCGCAAAGTGAGTGTTCTGGCGAAGATAAATACTGCGATGATTCTGAGACTTCCTCCAGCTGACAAAATCTTTCTAATGTGCTTTCCAGTGCTTCGTCATCTCAGCTGATGATTCCGCAAGTTAGTGTACTTGATTGTTCAGATTCAGCCTTCCCGGCTACAATCCATCCAAAAGCAGAATTTTGCAGCACAGGTAGGTTATCTGCTAGAGCAATCTTTCCAGTTGATAATACTGAATGATAGAATTCGGCACCAATTAGTACGTCTATCTTACTTGGACGGTAGAATTGTGGATCTGCTAGTGTTATGTTGTTGGGAACTGACCAGGCTGGTGTGTCTAGAAATGCCGAAGGTTGCATGGAGATTATTTCCGGCAGTACAAGTGCTTCAAGTGGAGTCGAATATTCCCCAGCTGTTGACTGAAGAGTTACATGAACGCGTCGATTTGCTGATTTCGTGCTTTTACCTATGCCTTCAATTTTCATTGATGTTGGCCTTGTATTCAGCGACAATTTTTTGATGATTCTTTCGGTGATGAAGTTAGCCTGGGAACCTGAGTCGAGAATTGCTCTGCATTCAGTGAATTTCCCATTTGACGCAACCATTTTGATCTTAGCAGTACCAAGTAAAATGTGCTGTTGTTTGTTGTTCGATGAGGATGTAAGAGTGACTGAATTGGATGCAACGGCTGTTGCAAGTTCATCTGTGTCCTTGTTATCAAAGTGTAGCAAGGTATTGTCTCTTTTATTGCACTTAAGCTTTTTGATGAGCAAGAATTGACTTTATGCCCTGATTTGAGACAATTTGTAAATAGCTTGTGTTGTTGAACATGATGGAGTCTGTCCTTGGGTGACAGATTCAGGAATTTTTTGCAGCAAAATAATGGGTGATTAGATTCTTTGCAAGTGCTGCACTTGAACGAAAAATTGCCCTTTGGATTTGTGATTACCGAGGAAACTGTCTTTGTAGAGAAAGTCTTTTCCTTTCGTCCAACAGCTTCCAATGATTGAAACCGGTACTCCAAGAACTCTAGAAATGACTTTACAGATTGTAATCATTTTAGCCTTTCTAAGGACTGTTCATACAGAATGTGTGTTCCTCGATCTAGCCGTTTGATTAGTAAATGAACTATTAATGGATCCCAATTTTCCACATTGACACCTAAATTTTGAATCGCCAACAGGCATTCTGAAGTGATATCATGAAGTGCCTTAATGGCTGCTGATGTTGCATCAGGCTGAATATTTGGCTGATTCAGTAATTTTTGCAATAATGTCGACAGCAAAATTCTTTTGTTGTTGAAGCGATCCTGAAGCATGGTCCAGGCTGTCATGTAATTTTCTTCTGATAATGGTAAATGTCGAATAAGTTGCTCGGCTTCACCCTTAACTGTGGTTTTGAGGTACCACATTTTCTGTATGTTAGGCAGAGGCTGATCGTGAATCATTTTTGAAAACAGATCAAAATACTGCTTCCATTTCAAGTAATCACCGTCGAAGATTGGATTACTGATCTTGGGTAGATGAATGTTTGGAGCTTGATTTACTAACACTTGATTATTTTGATTACTTATGGAGTTATCCTTTGATGATAAGAGCCCACGCATCTCTAGCACTCTTTCTTCCAGTTGGATGTACGAATCCATATCATAGCCCATAGCCTCTGGACTGTCGTATAATTTCCACAGTAGGAAATTGGCCTACTCTATGTCTTCCCATAACTTGTTCATGGCTAGTAGGCATTGTTCTGGAGAGCTGTCGTTTGTTTTGCCATTTAGCAGCCTTTGTAACGATGCAATCATTGCCTTTTGCTCGCGAATGATTGATTTTGCTTTGTCGTCAACAATTGGAACTTCAGTTGTTGGCTCGTTGTCGCCAGTCCGGCCTTGTGTGGGTGCTTGGGATCTTTTCTGCAACCTCTTTATTTCAGACCCAAATATTTCTGAGTACTGCTCCACAACTGCTTGAATTTGACCAAAGTAGTCTTTGATGAAATATGCATGGTCCATTGGTGGATTTCTGGTAGAGCGAATTTCATCATCGATTTCCTCAAATTGCTTCCACGATGATTGAAAACTCTTTGCACGCTCTTGAAAATAAGCAACTACTTGCTTCCTGTCGACGGAGTCCTTTTTGAAGTTCCTGATGATGCCCTGAATTTTGTTTCCAATAGTCTGTTGATCCGCTACAAGTCTTTTGAAATCTTCCGTGGAACCTTCCATTGTGGTTGATGAATTTTATGTTTATGTCACGATGATGTCTTGTGACTGTTCTGATGAATATCGTAAAAACGATCACGTCGGGGTCACCAATGTTTTATTTAGAGACGTCGGATTATCTAACGTCTATGTTGGTTGCTGGTGATTGATCAGGACATCTGGCGCGTAAACCAGATGCTCTGTGCCAGGCTTTTTAAATATTGGCAAACAATGATTCCTTGTATCAGGCACTTTAACCAGATACAAAGTGTTTGCCAAGAAATGCAATTATTTCTTGATGATTTGTATCAGGCACTTTAACCAGATACAAGTTATGAATGTACAAGTACAAGTCAAAGACCTTGTGTTCGTTTCAACTATTGAACTGTAATGGTTCTTTATTAAGAAAATTTCTCTTACTTAAATAAAAATGGTAATATTTTACAATAATAAAAAACAAGT
>OZ016503.1:12426905-12431208 GCA_963966595.1 Physocephala rufipes
GTCCTGATAACCGTTGTTCGTTCGACACCTTGCAGTTATGTATAAACCGCAAGATCCAAGCCATTATGCGACGCAGAAATGAAAATGATGAATACTTTTGCAATAGATTGGTCTCTGTGATGTTCACAACTACGTTTACTTGTTGTTCAGTGCCTAATTCTGTCAAAAAAGTCCAATCTGAAGTAGGCCATAACGCTTTCGATTTGCTTAACCACGATGGACCATACCAATATAATGCGTTGTGCAATAATTCGGAAGCTGTGAGTCCTCTGGATGAATGGTCAGCTGGGTTTTCATGCGTAGAAATATGATGCCATTGGTCGATATGAGATTCCGAGTGAATGAGTCCAATTCTGTTAGCTACAAATACCGGCCATCGATTCACATCTCCCCGAATCCAGCAAAGCACAATAGTTGAATCAGTCCAATAGTACACGGGTATTGATGCCGTAGGCAATGAAAGGTGTGTCAATACCCAACGAACTAATTTTGTGCTCAACACGGCTGCACACAATTCAATTCTGGGTATACATATAGGTGGATTTGGCGAGACTTTGCTTTTTGCAATGATGATATTAGTATTAAATTCGTCGTTACCAGTTTGAATACGAAGGTAAACTGTTGATGCGTACGCCTTAGATGAACCATCGCAGAAAGCATGAATCTCTACGTGTTTGGCCGTGTTTGAAAAATTAAGCCAGCGAGGAAATTGAATCTTGTTGATATTTGGTAAATCTGCAACTAGATCACTCCATTCTTCACGAAGATTGTGGGGAAGTTCTGTGTCCCAGTCTAAGTTTTCAGTCCACAGCCGTTTTAGAAAGATCTTTGTTGCAACGATCACAGGATTTATGAGTCCTAAGGGATCGAATAATTTTGCTATTGTGGACAATACTGAGCGTTTTGTGATCCGTGTTAATAATAAGTTGAAATTCAGACGGTATTGAAATGTATCATTTTTCGGCTGCCAATACATGCCTAATGTTTTGACCAGCACTTCGCTATTCAGTTGAAGAGCATCTGCATTAGCTTGCTGTTCGCACGGTATATCCTGAAGTAATATTGATTTGTTTGCTGCCCACTTGTGTAATTTAAACCCAGCAGAATTCAGTGCCTTTTGCGTCTGGGTGCGAATATTCAGGACGTGATGTACGCAAGATCCTCCCATAAAAATATCGTCAACATACATCTCGTTCTTCAGCACATTATAAGCCAAAGGGTACCGACCCGCTTCGTCTTCTGCCAACTGATGAAGCACACGTATGGCAGTGTATGGGGCTGAAGTTGTTCCAAAAGTTACGGTGGTTAGGCGAAACTCTTGGATCTCGCCAAGTGGATTTCGCCAAATGATTCGTTGATATTCAGAGTCTTCTGCATTCATGTCAATACAGCGATACATCTTTTCGACATCTGCGGTGACAACAAATTCATGTAAACGCCAATTTAGTAAAATCGCCGCCAAATCATTTTGCAATGGTGGTCCTTTGTAGAGTAAGTCATTTAGAGAGTATCCATTTGATGTAGCAGCCGAAGCGTCAAAAACAATACGGCATTTTGTCGTGGTGCTGTCATCCTTGATAACAGCATGATGTGGCAAAGTGCAGCAGGTGTAGCTCGGTTTGTAACAGGAATTAAATGAACGATTCTGATCTTCCGATGTATCTACCACCGCTATCTGTTTTAATTCGAAATATTCTTGAAGAGCAGAACTGTACAAGGATTGTAGTTTAGGATCCCTACTGAGTTTTCTTTCAGAGATGTAGAATCTATTTAAAGCTGCTTGCTTGGATTTCCCTAGCACAAGATTGGGATGGAGTATCGATTTTAGAGGTAAACGAACAATATACTTGCCATTAGATTGCCGCTGATGGGTCTGTTGGAAAAATTCTTCACACCACATATCTTCAGGTGTTTGTGGACGGTTTGTGGGTACACTTTCCAATGCGTAAAACTGTTTTACTAGTGTATCGAGTTGATGCAATGAAACCTGGACATGGTTTGTTGATTGTGCAGAAGTCTGCTCGTCACGATTTTCGCACGTTTCTCCAAATACGATCCAACCCAGCCTGGTCTGCTGTGCTAGTGGTTCATTAGCACTTCCTCTTCTTATTCCTTCCATAAGAATCTTGCCCAATGTATTTGCTCCCAGCAGAAGATCAATTTTTGAAGGTCGGTAAAATTCCGGATCGGCAAGGTGCAAGCCTTGCAAGTGTGGCCAATGCTGAATTTGGATATTTTTACCTGGTAAGTCTCGTGTAACGTTCTTCACAATCGTAGCAACTACTTCGAATTCATATCGAGAATCAATACGTGATTGTAGGGTGATGCTAGCGACGTGGTTTCCATAGGTGCGTTGACCATTAGCCAAACTTATTGATGAATGGCTCGGAATTCGTTTTACCTTTAACGACTGCACAGCTCGCTCGCTGATAAGAGCTCCGGTGGAGCCCTGATCGATCAAAGCACGTAACACACAAGTTTGCCTATCAGGCGTAATAACATTGATCAATGCTGTTGGCAATAACACTTCCAATTTTGACTTAAACTTTAGGGCATGATTTTGCACTGAATCAAATGTATAGGAAGTGTCGTGAGAAATGTTGTTCTTGAGAGGTATTGCTGCACGTTGTTCGATTGGAGAATGAATGAGTGTGTGGTGGCGTTTTCCACATTGTTGACAATTTTTTGTGCTTAAGCATGCTGATACCGTATGAGTTGTGCTCAAGCAGTTTGCGCACAATTTCGATTTGTCAACTGTCGATTTGCGTTTTGTCCAATCCATGGCCAAAAATTCCGGACATCGTCGTAAGATATGCGGTCCTTTACATTCAGGGCACATGCTAGCAGTATTGGATTGTATGTTGGTTAGGTGGTTAAATTTGTAATCTCGACCTAGTCCTTTGTAAGAACGTTTATTGGATACCTGTTCTGTTTTTGAAGATTCAGTTCGATTAGCAGTCCTTATTTGATGCGAGAATTCCATAGCCTCAAGTACTCTATATCGTGTTTCGAGGAAATCGGCAAATATTTTGAATGATGGAATAGCGACTGAATCGCCTAGCTCTTGTTCCCAAAGTTGATGAGTTTCCCGCGGTAACTTTGCCACCAAAAATATGCACTATAATTTCACTGCATTGATCTATATTCACCTTCAGATTTCGCAATGCATTGACACAAGAACGGGACGTGTCCAAAAGTTGCTTTGTTGAGGCAGCTAATTCTTTGTGAATAGGCGGTTGCGAAGATAATAAGTTCATATAATGAGTGAACAAAACACGACTATTGTTATATCTCGCCACCAATGTGTTCCATGTTTCCTGGTATTTGGCAGATGTGAGGGGTGTGTCCCGAAGATCGCTATCAAAATTATCTGGTAGAGCTTGCTTAAGATAATGAAAGCGTTCGATATCTACCAGTGAAGAATTTGTGTGAACCAGTCGTAAAAAAGAGTCGTAAAATGGTGGCCAATCCGTGTATTTGCCCGAGAATGATGGAATTGATAATTTTGGTAATCTTGCAGCATAGGTCGGACCTTGATTTGCGGTTGATTCTTTCATTGTAATAGCAGTTGTATTTACTGCTTCCGGTGGAAATTTTGCCTGAAAAGCCTCAGTGATTGATGATACAGCTTGAAGGTAATCTTCCTCAAATTTGTCAGCAACGTCTTCGGAAAAGTATGTCTTTGACGAGGAATGTGGATGTAGCACTAAAATTTTATGGATTTTGTTGAATGATATGCGTAGATCCTCTAATCTGGATAATCGAGTTTCAAAGTAGGATTTGGTTCGACGTTCTACCGGATCTTTTTTGAAGTTCCTTAAACTATTTTGAACTCTGCGAAGATGGTCTTCCTGGAGACTGACAAGTCTCGCTGGATCATCTGTCGATGCAGTTTCTTCGTAATCTTTTGTACTCATGTTAAAATTAAAAAAAAAACTGAAGAATCCTTGCTCAGTAAGAAGTTCCTCACAGGAGGCACCAAATGGTTGTGCACGGAGTGCAATGGAAAAAAAATGAATCAAAATACTAGCCTTGAAAACAGCCGTGATGTGACTGTCTCAAACAATGATTTATTCTTGACTGCTTAAATTAAGACAATTTCATTAGCATGTCGGAAAGATTCATACAAAATAACCGAAAAGACAACTGCATATAAAAACACCGTTAGGTCAAAATAAAAATGAGGTGAAGAGACGAACCACTAATGACGGCCGGTATGAGCGATTGCATATGTACGCTACCAATATATATATATATATATATATATATATATATATATATATATATATATATATATATATAT
>OZ016503.1:12431408-12452610 GCA_963966595.1 Physocephala rufipes
TCTTTTTTATAATATTTAAGTTAAATTTATTTTGTAGGATTCTATTTCTCTAATAAAAAATTTTGATTAATTATTTGAAAATAAAATCTTTTCTTTTTTATAAATTTTTATATAAATTATTAAAGTGTAAGGGCATAGTGTTTGGTACACTACATATATAAACTAAAAAATAAAGAGCATTTATAAAATTGATTAATATTAGTAAAAATAATTATGAATAAGAACAAATATCAATTACACAAAAACAAATACGAACTAACGAAACAATAAAATATATATTTAATAAAAAAAAATTAATAACGAAAAAAAGTATAATAAATAAGAAAATAAAGCAATAAATTCATTTATTTTTGATTTTTTTTCACAATTCCGGGATATATAAAAATAAGAATATAACAATATACATGATTTTTTTAATTAACTTCTAATTAATAGTTTTTATTTGTATTATATATATAATTATATTTAATGAAATTGAATAAATTTTTTATGGAAACGAAAAAGAACAGAAAATTTAAGAAAGAAAAAAAGGAAAAATAGAAAATGATAGAAATATAAAGAAAAAATTTTTTGTGACGGTGTCGTTTAGCGTCACAACAATAACCAAAGTTAATTTTTTTGTAAATATATATTATTCTTACATGATGTTTAAAACTAGAATTAAGAGAGAAAATTGGAAAAAGTAAAATACAAAATAAAAATAAATAAAAAAAATATAGAGTTAGAGAGATATTTATATTTATACACACACTTACCCACCCAAACATAAACAAATACAAATACAGATAATCATATATACACATACACTCCCTTGTAAATCAGACACGCTTATAAATGCAACAACAAATACCAATATTTAAAACAAAAACAGAAAATGTATTTATTCAGGACTTAGTCTAAATAAGTTTTAGGTGGTTCATCGGCTTCCGCCGCTACGGGTGACATGTTCTAGTTTTGGGGTTGGCGCATAACGCCATATATTAGCGCCAACCATGGTTGGGAGGGTATAGAATAGGGGAGGGCAAAAACCACCTGCTCCCTCTCCCCCCTTTCTCACTTCTCACATCAACCGAGCTGGCCCGAGGTGGACCAGCTTGTACTAGTTCCGCCTCCTCCACGCGTTGATAGGGATTTCTTTGTTGTTTAACTCGTCTCGTCCTGGTCGTTTGGCCATGTAAGGCTCAGCGGTTCTGATTCTTTCTTGTAACCGCGGTTATCGCCTGCTATGGTGGTTGGAGAACCCACCCCCACTTGCTCTGAGCACGGCCGGAATGCTGAGCAGCCCACTGCAGCAGAATCCATTCCTCGCAACAGATTTCTTTTTTTCTACCGCAACTGAACACCGCGTACGTTACAGAAATGGCGCCCAACGTGGGGCACGAATAGGTACAAGTCCTGAATGGATGACGTACCTATATCGCCCACTACCGGTTCACTGTGTAATCTTCTTGTCCGTCCGTTTTTATTGTATTCCGATACAGTGATACCAAAACTTCAGTAGTGACTTTAATTATTTCTAAAAATTTAACTTAATTAATCCGTTTTTTTAACTTTAGGGTTTCCTTAGATTCTCGCTGGACTTACGCTATTGAATTTTATACGTTCGGTGCATACCTCTGAATCATCTTCCTGCGATTGCTTGACTTTTACAGTCATCCCGCGGAAAAAGAAAATTGAAAATTCGTTTTGTTTGAAATATCTTGGGTACTCTCTTGGCTTGAGACTTCGCAAATGGAGTATTATTTCGTTTCGCAACTCGTCAAGATTGCTCAATATTCTCAATTAAAATTATCCTAAAGATTTTGTTGTGGCTTTGTCCAATTCGAGACTTCATCTAATGGTGATTTATCGTTGGTGACTCGTTGGAAAATACCCAATTTCAGCTTTGAATTTTTTTTGAGTTTAGCTCCTGTTTTCAACTGTGATCTCTAGCGGTTGCTACTGAAACATCCTTAGTGATTCGTGTGGAGGCGGAGGCCGTTACAAAAATGGGAATTTTATATTTCTTATGTCTGAGAATGGAGAGGGGGATGTCACCCGGTGTGGTGTGAGGTCGGCGACCACCTCACCAATGTATACTTCAGATTTCTACAACTTATTGTTAAGAATGAATATTATTAAGAAATGCGTTTTAAAATTATATTTTTCTTGAATATTTTTTTTCTGGTAGTCTATGTTTTCAATTTAACCTTGTTGAATAATAAACATTTTTTTTATATCGTTCCGTATTTTCTATAATGAATATAAACTTAACAATAGAACTATATATGAATCTTAAAAGCTACTAAGATTTCCTCTTCAATTTCTGAAATTTTCCTTGTAATAAAGTTTAATTAATTTTACAAGTACGGTGAAGTGGCAGGAAACTTCGTTTTTTTATATATAAAATTTGATTGTCTTTAGAGCCCGCACTCATTAGTAGTCATGGCCGCAAACGACGAAGCTGCAGCTGGAGAAGTCGCTGTAGCTCCACAATGCATACTATGCAGGGTCGAACTCGAGGTAGGAGCTAACTTAGCGAGGACAACGTGCAACCACGGGTTTCACCAGCTCTGCTTAGACACATGGCTAAAGTCACATACGGTCTGCCCGGTATGCAAATGTAACATAGGGCGGCCAATACAAGTGAATCGAGAAAGCGGTAGTAGGGAACCAGGCCAATCAACACCACAAATCGCCTCAGATCCGAAATACTACCGGTTGCCTAAACAGTCGATGAGTATGGCCACTACCGATTCATTAAATCTGATCGCTAGCAGTCCGGACCCTTCCCCACCTGTAACGGAGGTTAGTGTACAGCAGATGGTGTCGCAGGCCCTGTTGAGCGAAACACCTCCACCTTTGGACCGGACGTATCGAACAAATAGACAAATCAACCAATCTGCAGTGGCGAACCAGAGTGCTCCGCGAGTGTTCGCTCATCGAGGCGGCTCGGACAGGGTGTCTCAGTTAATCTCCGGTTGGCGGTTGAAGTTCACGGGTGACGCAGGCGAAATTAATGTTGACGAGTTTATCTATCGAGTTAACGCCTTGGCAGCACAGTCGCTAAACACTGATTTTAATGCTCTTTGTCAGCACGCACATTTGCTATTCAGCGGCAAAGCTGAAGATTGGTTTTGGCGATACCACCGACAGGTAACTGACAACCAGTTGAGCGAAAACATCCGTAGACGCAAACAGCGAATCGGAGAGAAATTCGAGGACTTCCTGGACGAGATGCTGTTGATGAACGATCGGTTGCAAAGGCCCTTACGCGACACCGAACTCTTACAAATATTACTGCACAACTTAGCACTTGACCTTCGGTACGAATTATTACACGTTCGCATTTACGATCTGATTGACTTAAGACGAGAGTGCCATAGGCATGAGAACTTCATGAATGAACACGGATCTTAAACTCCTTCGCGTGGTAATCCAGGGCGACGTCAAGTGGCCACAGTGGATGCGGGAGGCTGGGAGCGCTCGCCCGGCTCGGCGGAGGAACCAATGGATCTGTGTGGGGTGACGAACCCTGAAAATATTAAGTGGTGGAATTGTGACGCGATTGGTCACCGGTACCAGAACTGGGAAGTATTGCCTCGTCGTGTTTTTTGCTATGGGTGTGGAGCTTTGAACACCTATAAGTCCACATGCCGAAATTGTCTTTATAGATCGGAAAACTCCAGGGTGGGACCTCATGTAACGACGACCGGAGCCATCCCGCGTCACAGTCGTCGGTAAACTCAAATGAGACAAAAACAGCCAATTCTAACGTCACCATTCTCCAGCGACCCTCGGCGACACAGACTCCGCCGGTTACTCAGCCTTGTCGGCCGGATGCTCCAGAACGACCGTTTCTGCCGTACCACATTAGATTAGCCAATTACCAGCGCCGACGAGCCGAAATTTTCTGTACCACCCTCCGACCCAAGCGAAAGACTATGCAATTGCGTTCATTTTGGAGGCGGGTAAGACAGTTCCGTAAAATAGTAATTTACTCTATCGTTCATAAACCGCACGATACGCGACCGTATGTCAACCTGTCTATTAATGGCAGATATCATTTGGCATTATTGGATAGCGGGGCAAACGTGATTGTTATCGGCGGCTCTTTAGCACAGACGATTTTGAACGACGCAATGCCTGCTGAAAATTTCCGAGGAAAAATTAGAACAGCCGATGGTCAGGCTCAATCTGTGGCAGGTTACTATTGCGCTAAGGTATTATTTAATAACATCACAAAAGACTATAGATTCCTAATAATTCCCACCATTACCGCCGACGTGATATGCGGCATCGATTTCTGGACAGATTTTGACTTACAGATCACCGGACTGATGCCACAAGTAGTAGCGACTCTGAACCAAGACAATTCAAACATGGTCGCGCTGACTGAAGCGCAGAGCAGACGCCTGAGTGGTATTGTCCAGTCCTTCCCTTCTTCGAAACGAGATGGACTGGGCAGAACCACCCTGGTTGAACACGTGATCGACACGGGAATGGCCAAGCCGATTAAGCAGAGATATTATCCCATTTCGCCAGCACTAGAGAAATTGCTCTGTCAAGAGATTGATCGGATGCTGTCGATGGGCGTGATAGAGGAAGCAGGCGGTTCGTCATGGTCGTCTCCTGGGATCCTGATTATCAAACCTGGCAAAGTGCGTTTCTGTCTTGACTCCCGAAAATTGAACGAGGTCATTGTTAAGGACGCCTACCCATTGCCAAACATAGATGGCATATTGAGTAGGTTGCCTTCAGTTAGCTTCATTTCAAAGGTAGACTTGAAGGACGCATTTTGGCAGATTTGCCTTGAATGGAATTCCAAGGAGAAAACCGCCTTTACGGTACCGAACCGCCCACATTATCAATTTACCAGAATGCTTTTTGGACTGTGTAATGCACCACAAACGATGTGTAGGTTAATGGATCAGGTGATTCCATATAACCTGAAGTCTAGGGTATTCGTGTATTTAGGTGACTTGCTGATTCTATCTAGTTCCTTCGACGAGCATCTGGTTCACCTGGCAGAGGTGGCGAGCTGCCTGCGTAGGGCCGGCTTGACCATCAACGTGTCGAAAAGCGTGTTCTGCTTTTCTGAGGTTAGTTATCTAGGGTATGTAGTGGGAAAAGTAACGTTGCGTACAGATCCTGAAAAGGTTAGAGCAATCAAAGACTACCAGTTCCGAAATCAGTAAAACAAATACGCCGATTCTTAGGTATGGTGGGATGGTACATGAAATTCATCCCCAACTTTTCGACGGTGACTTACCAACTGACAGAATCACTGACAAAAGGCAGGAGTTTCGTCTGGGGCCCGCTGCCTCAGCGGTCCTTCGACCAGATCAAGCAGCTCCTAACAGAGGCCCCATTTTTGATATATCCGGATTACTCCACACCATTCGTTGTTAAATGAGACGCTAGTCAGATGGGTGTGGGAGCAATATTAGCGCAGTGTGACGAAAATGGGCATGAGCGACCCATCGCTTATATGTCGCAAAAACTAAATAAAGCACAAAGAAATTACACCGTATCTGAGCTCGAATGTTTGGCAGTGATCTTGGCTATTAAGAAATTCAGAATGTATATTGAGGGTCAGGAGTTTAAAGTGGTGACAGACTACTCCTGTTTGAAGTGGCTGATGAGTCAGCGGAAACTGTCAGGCCGATTAGCTCGATGGGCACTCAAACTGCAGGGTTTCGACTTTACTATAGAGCACCGGAAAGGTTCTGCAAATGTCGTGGCGTACGCGTTGTCGAGATCAATGGAAGACCCTCCGACAGCGGAAGTGTCATCGGTTGCGCTCGACCACGCGCCCGTCATAAATTTGGAATCCCCGGCCTTTGATTCTGACGAGTATCAAATGTTAAAGGAAAAGTACTCAAACGAAGAATTTCCGGACTATCAAGTAATCGAAAAATACTTATATCATCGCAATGAATTCGCCACGGGTGATGACGATACTGATGATCTACGGTGGAAGCTCTACGTACCCATAGAATTGAGGGAAGAAGTACTCCGCACAGCCCATGACTTGCCCACATCAGCACATGCAGGAATTGGTAAAACTCTGGAGAAAATCTGAAGACACCTATATTGGCCAAGAATGCGTAAACAGATCACCGATTACGTCTCCTCTTGTGAGTTATGCCGTACGTCAAAGGCCCCCAATACGGTCTTACGCCCCCCAATGGGATCACTGCCTGCCACCGACCGACCATTACAGCGCCTCTATATGGACCTGATTGGGCCGTTTCCCCGAACCAAACACGGAAACATAGGCATTCTTATTGTCGTCTGCCACTTCTCAAAGTTTACTCTCCTTAAGCCTCTCCGAAAGTTCACTGCTTCTGGCATGATTGAATTTCTAAGAGACCACATATTTTATTGATTCGGGGTGCCAGAAACAATTGTCACAGACAATGGACGACAGTTCATTAGCACGAATATGAAGAAATTTTTGAACGACTTCGGTGTGACGCACACCTTCACAGCTGCTTATTCTCCCCAAGCTAATGCCTCAGAGCGGGTTAACAGATCAATCAACGAAGCCCTTCGCTCGTACATCCGTCAGGATCAGAGGACCTGGGATGAATATTTAAGCAGCATCAACTGTGCGCTGCGTAATTGTTTACACCAGTCTATTGGCTACGCCCCATATTTCGTTCTATTCGTCCAACACATGGTCACCCATGGCAAAGACAATGCCCTTCTGAAGAAATTAGAACAGTTTGAAGAAGAGTCAGTGAGAGTAAATCGGCAGGATGAGAGAGCAGACGCACATGAGTCAGTTAGGAAGCGGATCCGACAGGCCTTCGAGAAAAATCAGAAAAGTTATAATCTCAGGTCGAGGGTTCGGTCATTTGAAGTGGGACAATTAGTGACCCGGCGAAATTTGCAGCTCAGCAAACAGGCGGACCATTTTTGTGCCAAGCTAGCGCCGACCGGCATACCTGCCAAGGTAGTCGAGGTACTCGGAAACCGTTGTTATCGTTTAAATACACCAGAAGGGACTAGGTGTGTATCACGCTAAAGACATCTGGTGAGATAGTGACCTGCCATATTTCTTCGAGAGCTTAGAACTGAGAAGAAAGCATTGGTGAGGCGCGGAGCTGCAGGCGAAGAACCGATAGGTTGCCTTTTCCAGCTGTAATGTTGGACCCATAGCGGCAAACAACACCTGTTATGTAATGTCAGCCTACTGTATAACGCCGCCGCGCAGTCAAGACAGCGACCGCTTGAGTTCGCCGAGCTGCGCTGCGGATGTCTCGGTCTGAATTTGTTTGTCCTCAACTTGGAAACAAATTCCTGATATGTATTTAGAGTACGGTTAGGTAAGAATTTGCCATCACGCCATCCTACGGGATCGGCGTGAGAGTGCAGACCATTGTGAGAGAGAGAGGGAGGCGGCGATACTGGCAGTGCAGTGTAGCGAGGTTGAGCGATCGCTGAATCGAGAGAGCACAAATCAAGATTTTCAACGCGCAAGTTGTTTAGGCGGAAGACATTTATTATAATTAATGCACTTGAAATTGTTCCAGATCATAAACCATTTCATTAAACAGTCAAGCAAACCACAATAGTGACTAGTGTGTATATTCACCATTTTAATATAAACTGAGATTAATTTTAATCAATAATTGTAATGTGTAATATGTAAGGCAACAAATTAAATTAAACATTACCTGTGTTAGATATATCGGAATATCTCTCTTGAAAAAAAAACTACACATGCAAAAAAGAAACCAATAATAGCATTTGCGCCACTCTGGAATAAATTATAGCATAATTCACATTTTAGCGCATATATTTGCTCCTCATATTTAAAATAAAAAAAACAAAAAAATGCAAATCCTGTGGTTATTGTTTTTCACTTTGTTTCACAAAGTGAAGTGAAGTAGAAACTACGTCAAAGAATAAACGAGAAGGATTGAACGTCGTGGCAAACTTTCAGGTTATTTCTTAAGTTGTGCCAGACTTCAATTAAATCGACTACAAAACCCAAACAAAAACAATTACTATCAAGTCTTCATCAAAAAAACTGAACACTACGGCAGCTACATCAATCGCCCTTACAACAATAACAACAAGCGTGTATATAGAGATCATTCTAATTTTCTAAACAAACAAAAACATCGTCCAAAAAAAAAAGAAATTGTTAGCTGATGACAAAAACAAAAACAGCATCAACCAGCATCCAATGCAGCAGCAACAATCGTCACCCAACAATTAAGAAGCCGTCAGCAAGAACAACAATATCCACCATAACAAAGCATAACAACAATCAATTGAAATTTTTGTTAAAGTTAAACAAAAATAACTTTTGCCATTTCTGGCTTTCGATTTAAGAGGAACGGTACAAGTACGGCTAAATTGTTACGCATTACACTCGAAAAGAAAAAAAAAGGTTTTAGAAGCAACCAAAACAATTTTCGAACTTATCAGTTGTTTAAGTTTTATGAAAATTTTGAAATTTTATTATATAAATTCTTTTATATAACGTACACAAATTATGACAAAACTTTTTTATATAAATGTATATGATACAAATTTATATAATCCTGGAATCGACTTCTTAGTAATTTTTGTAAATTGCTTTTATTAAGAAAACTAAAAAAGGCGCAATAGAAAGCGATGCAGAAATATTGTAAATTATAGAAGCATAATAGGAGAAAATAACATTTAATGAAACTCTGCAGATAATAAATTGATGATTTTTTTGGGAAATGGCGAATTTCTCGTTTTAGTACCACGTTCTAAATTGAAATGAATCAGAAAATAGAGGATACATATGTCGCACTGCATTTTATTTAATAATGAATTAATTCTAGTTATGCACTACTAATCGTATTTTTCGCTTAATAATATTGATTGTATTCATTTTTGTCAAATGAAAAATGGATTGAATGAAACAAAATATATTTCTTGTCTTTTAATGGCAGCACGTACATACATAAACAAGAAGTATATAAATTGTAGCAAAAAATTAGGAGGGAAACATAATTATATATAATTTAAAGTTAGGAATGAGCAACAATAACCAGCGGTCTCTTGCATCATCCCAAACAAATGAAAGAAACAAACAACTAGCTATTAAATTAATTTAATAAAATTAAATACAAAACAAAGGACAACACCGGTGTCTCGACCTTTAATTTAAAATACAACTTCGTAAACAGTTATATATATTTTAGGTGGATTATATATATGTATATTTTAATACATATTAATATTTTGTACGTATTATATTTTTTAATAATTATGAACTCTTTTTTATAATATTTAAGTTAAATTTATTTTGTAGGATTCTATTTCTCTAATAAAAAATTTTGATTAATTATTTGAAAATAAAATCTTTTCTTTTTTATAAATGTTTATATAAATTATTAATGTGTAAGGGCATAGTGTTTGGTACACTACAATACTCCCCCACCAGTGTAATGAACATGGAACGTAATGTGAATACTATTTAAACATATAGATTAACATATAATTATTAACACATTAAAATTAATTTAAGATTATAATTATTTTATGTTTGCATTTAGTTTAATTAATGTTGAATGTAACTTTTTGTTTTTTTGTTATGGTTAGTTTGATGTTTAGTATTTGGTGTTAGGTGTTCTGTGTTTGCTGGTTTTATCAAGTCTTTAGTTATTGTTTTGATTGTGTTTCCTTGTTGAATTTTAAATGTTTAGTCGTGTTTTGAAATTACTTTAAAAGGTCTTTCGAAAGGTGGTTCCAGCTTGGAATTGTGAATCTTTTTTATGAAAACATATTCACAAGTTTCTAAATTCTTTGGTATGTATGAACGTTCTGTATTATGGTGGACTATTTTTGATCGCACTAGTGAAAAATGTTTTTTTAGTTTTCGAAGAATTTCGTTTGTATTGTCGATGGACTCACTATTGTGATTAGGTACTACTAATTCGCCTGGTAGTCTGAGTGTTTGTCCGTAGGTTAGTTCTGCGGGTGAGCATTTTAAGTCTTCTTTAATGCTCGTTCGTAAACCTAGGAGTATCCAGTTGCGTCATTTGAAGCGGTTATTGATGCTTTTAATGATCGGTGAAATCTTTCTATCATGCCGTTAGCTTGTGGATGATATGGACTTGTATGGATTTTATGTGCTCCAAGTAGTTTAGTAAGTTCGTTGAAAAGTTTCGAAGTAAATTGTGTACCTTGGTCTACTGTTATATTTAATGGAATTCCAAATCGTGGTATAGAGTTTTGTACGAATGTAATTGTAATCGTTTTTGTTGAGATATCTTTGAGTGGAAATGCTTCTGGCCAACGTGTGTGTCTATCGATGATTGTTAGTATATATAGGTTTTCTTTTGAAGGTGGTAGTGGGCCTATAATATCCATGTGGATATGTTCAAATCTTCCTGAGGGTATGTCGATTTTTTTGATAGGTGTTTTTGTGTATACGGTAATTTTTGATTTTTGGCAGTTGATGCAATTCGCTGTCCAATCATTGATTTCTTTTCGCATATTTGGCCAAAAGTATTTTGATTGAATTAAACGTCTAGTTGTACGAATACTTGGGTGTGATAGTGAATGAATTTTGTTAAATATAATTTTTCTCATGGATTCTGGAATGCATGGTCGTGAAGAATGTTGAGAAACATCGCACCAAATTTTGAGGTTTACTGTAGGAATAATTACTTCTTTAAGATTGTATTTTGAATTTGGTGTCGAAATGTGGTTTGGTAGTGTTTCGTCGTTTCGTTGTTCTTTGTATAGTGTTTCAAAATTTATATCTTGTGTTGAGAATGTGTTGATTTCGGGGATACGTGAGAGTACATCTGCAACTATATTGTCTTTACCGGATATGTATCGTATGTCATTTGTAAATTGACTAATGAATTCCAAATGTCGTGTTTGACGCGGTGATTTGTCAGTTTTAGAATTTAGAGCATGTGTTAGTGGTTTGTGGTCAGTGTAAATTGTAAAATTTCTTCCTTCAAGAAAATGTTTAAAGTGTTTGACCGAGTTATATATTGCTTACAATTCTCTGTCGAATGTAGAGTATTTTTTTTCGGTTGGGGATAGTTTTCTTGAGAAATATGCTAGTGGTTCTAAAGAGTTTATATCTGCTTGTTGTAAAACAGCTCCTATTGCTATATTAGATGCGTCGACAGCAAGTGATAGTTGGGCATTTTTATTAAAATGTGTGAGTAGTGTTTCACTTGCAAATAGTTGTTTTACGTTTTCGAATGCTGTTGTTGTTTCTGTTGTCCAATTTAGTGGCTTCGTTTTTGTTTTATTTGCTAATGTTAGCATGTGGTGCAGAGGACTTAGTTCTGCTGCTAACATTTTAATGTAGCGATGATAGTAATTAATCATGCCCATAAATTTTTGTAGTTTCTTGATTGTGAGAGGTTTCTCGAAATTTGTAATGGTTTCTACACGTTCTTTAGACGGTTTGATACCATTAGCAGAAATTTCATAACTAAGAAAGTCTAGTTTACTTGTTCCAAAAATACATTTTGTAGGTTTGATATTTAGCCCGTATTCTTGAAGTCTTGAGAATGTTATTTTCAAATGTTCGATGTGTTGTTCTTCGTTGTCGCTAGCAATGAGAATGTCGTCTATGTAAGTGAAAATGAATTCGAGACCTGAAAATACTTCGTTGATAAATCGTTGGAAGGTTTGTGCACTGTTTCGTAGTCCAAATGGCATGCGTGTAAATTCAAACATTCCGAAGGGAGTTGTTATTGCGGTTTTATGTATATCTTCTTCAGCCATTGGTATTTGATGATAAGCGCGTACTAAATCAATTTTGGAAAAAATGGTTTTGTTTTTTAGATCTATACTTAAATCGTGAATATGGGGAAGAGGGTATCTGTCTGGTACCGTAATGAAATTTAGTCGTCTATAGTCGCCGCATGGTCTCCAGTCATTTGGTTCTTTTTTTGGAACTAAATGTAGTGGAGAAGCAATGTGGGAATTTGAAGGTCTACAAATGTTTGTTTTCGTTAAATATTCGAATTCTGCTTTAGCAATTTTGAATTTAATAGGATCTTTTTTGAAAATGTAAAAATTCCTGTGATTGAAAATGGTAAAATTCCTTTAGTTTCGATCCTGTGAACTGTTTGGTGCTTCACCGGTTTGGTGTAATCTGGTTCACAGTTGATGGTTGGAAATTCGGCAAGTAATTTTGTAAATTTGTTTTCGTTAAGTTGTATTTGAATTGAAAATAAGTCGCAGAAACCTAAAGAGCCTGAAGTTCTTAATTTTGTGGTTGTGTCCATAATTTGTTTGTTTTTTAAGTCGACTATTATGCCAAATTTTTCTAAGAAATTAGCTCCTATAATTGCTGTTGGGACGTTGGCAAGAATAAATGGAAATTCAAAGTCTCTTCGTAGGCCTAGGTTAAGATTTAGAAGTTTCGTTCCGAAAGTTTCTATATTGGTTCCGTTAGCTGCTGTTAGGTGAAGATCTGAATTTCTCTTATAGAATTTAAATTTTGTTATGGGTATTATTGAAACTGCTGCACCGGTATCGATGAGAAAGTTTAGCTTGTTTGTTCTGTCGTAAATAAAAAGTCGGCGGCTTGGTTTGTTTACTTTTCCATCATTTGCCACCGTCATGATGGACGATTTTAATTTAAAGACTGTAAATTTGGTTCGGTATTGCTAGAGTTATTTTTATTATTTTTATTATTAAAATTACAGGGTGGAGTACATTTGTATGCTTTATTTTTGAATTTTTGATGGTACCAACATATTGTATTTGTATTTTCAGAACTTGATGATCTTCTTCTAGAGTTTCTTCTGTAGTTTGAAGAATTCCTTTCTCTTGATCTTGATCGGACTTGTAGTCCATTGATGTTTTCGGTAATTTTATTGATATTTTGGTATATAGCTGTAGTTAGTTGCGTTAGACTTTTCATGTATTCCTCCATTACGTTGTGTTGGACGCTTGCTATTGTTGTTGAATTTTGTGGTTTGTTTACTAAGTTGAAAAGTTTGTCGGCCAGTATAATATTTTTTCTATGTCTTTTTCACTGCTTGAAGTTAAATGAATCTGTATTTGTTGTGGTAACTTACGGATCCATAACTTAAAAAGTAGTTCCCGACTAACTATTGATTCAGAACCTGTTAGACCTTTCATGTATCTTACGGTCACCGAGTAATGTATTCGAAAATAGTTGTTAATAATTATTATAATAATTTAATATAATAAAGTTGTTAATAATAATTTATTTTCTTCACTTAGAGAAAATCTCTCACATAGTGATTTCTTAATAGTCGCGTATTTATTTGTTACCGGTGGTGGGTTTATTATGTCTAAAATTTTGGTTATAGTCTCTCGTTGTAGAACGACTAAAACGTTTTGGAATTTGATGTTATCATCGTTTATTTTATTAATTTCAAATTGTCCTTCGACAAGTAGAAACCACGCTTCTGGACATTCTTCATAAAATTGGGGTAATTTTAATTGTTTATAGTTGTTTGTGTTGGGTTCGAAATTTTGTGTTGGAATTTGGTTTGTGTTTATCATTGTTGGTTCGTTGTTTTCTATATTTGTGTGGGCGCGTGTACGTATGGGTGATCGTGTAATGGACATTGTGGTGAATTTATTTCAATTTTTAGTCGATTATAGTTAAGTTAGTTTGAGATTTTATAACTGATTGGGGGATATTAAAAAATTATAAAGATTTAGGATAAATGTTCTTTTGTTGGGTGATAATTTTTGGTATTTGTGATACAATATGGTAAGGTAATATAATTTAATTATATATATATATATATATATATATATATATATATATATATATATATATATATATATATATATATATATATATATATATATATATATATATATATATATATATATATATATATATATATATATATATATATATATATATATATATATATATATATATATATATATATATATATATATATATATATATATATATATATATATATATATATATATATATATATATATATATATATATATATATATATATATATATATATATATATATATATATATATATATATATATATATATATATATATATATATATATATATATATATATATATATATATATATATATATATATATATATATATATATATATATATATATATATATATATATATATATATATATATATATATATATATATATATATATATATATATATATATATATATATATATATATATATATATATATATATATATATATATATATATATATATATATATATATATATATATATATATATATATATATATATATATATATATATATATATATATATATATATATATATATATATATATATATATATATATATATATATATATATATATATATATATATATATATATATATATATATATATATATATATATATATATATATATATATATATATATATATATATATATATATATATATATATATATATATATATATATATATATATATATATATATATATATATATATATATATATATATATATATATATATATATATATATATATATATATATATATATATATATATATATATATATATATATATATATATATATATATATATATATATATATATATATATATATATATATATATATATATATATATATATATATATATATATATATATATATATATATATATATATATATATATATATATATATATATATATATATATATATATATATATATATATATATATATATATATATATATATATATATATATATATATATATATATATATATATATATATATATATATATATATATATATATATATATATATATATATATATATATATATATATATATATATATATATATATATATATATATATATATATATATATATATATATATATATATATATATATATATATATATATATATATATATATATATATATATATATATATATATATATATATATATATATATATATATATATATATATATATATATATATATATATATATATATATATATATATATATATATATATATATATATATATATATATATATATATATATATATATATATATATATATATATATATATATATATATATATATATATATATATATATATATATATATATATATATATATATATATATATATATATATATATATATATATATATATATATATATATATATATATATATATATATATATATATATATATATATATATATATATATTGTAACGAAGTTTTTCTTGCCTTGCCGGGGTATTACTCGCCGGTGCCAGGATTTTACTTATTTTTAATAAATATAACAAAAACAGTGTCTTTTATTTTCTTTTTTTTCTTTATTTACTTATTCCTAGTTTTACATGAATTTGTTGCTTTTTGTATACATATAGATATATATTTAGAGACTTATGTCTATGTGTATTTGGCATATAGCAATCTATATGCATAGACTTATGTCTATGTGTATTTGGTGTTTCTCTGTTCGATAATATTTCGTATCTCTTAAACTGATGCAGATTTTCCAAAGAGGACTATTCTAATTATTGTCCCTCTTTTATAGCAAATTTTAGAATAGTTGCTTATTTACTCGTTAGGATTACCGTTTTCGAATTATGTGTTCAAAGTCCAATCGGCCAAACATCTGCATTTCAGATGTTGTTGTTGCCTAAGGTTTTGTATATGTCCAAAGTTCAATTTCTAAAACATCTGCATTTCAGATGTTGTTGTTGTCCATGATTTTGCTTCGTAAACTTTTTGCTTAACTCCTTTCCTTTGTTGATTGTTGTTGTTATTTTGTAAGTGTTTGGTTTATTTCAATCTTTTGTCCTAACGGTCATCTTCATCTGCATTGAACATGTTGATTTTGTTTACTTCTCCATGCAGTTCTTTAAAGTGAAATCAAGAGAGTATATATTTACTTCTTGTTTACTAAATTCTTGAATTTTTCTCATCGACGTCGACGTCGCGTTTGACGCCCCCTCTCTCAAACATTTTAGCGGAGAGTTTTATAACTTCTTTCGATGAGAGAATGCATTGCCGTCGGCAGAGGTTTGATGCGCATTTCAGTCAAACCTCTGCTGGCATTGTTGCTATATTCCTCGCTAGTGGAGGATAGATTCACTTCAGGCTTAGGTGACATGTAGGCAGTGACATGTAGGCGTGTCTATAATTTATGAGGAAAATTAATTTTCCTCATATCCCCTCCTTTCTTCCCGATGAGGGTAATCACGATCTTCAAGCTACGCTACACATAGAATCTAGGCTACAAAGTGCTATTGCATTCGTCGTTTGTCGATTGGTCAGTTGGTTGCCGGTATTCTTTAAGGTCCCTGACGTGAGCAACAAGCTTCTTTGAGTTTTCGAGGTTGCTAAGCTGGACAATAACCGGTGACGTATATCTTATGATTCGATATGGTCCGTCGTACTTCGGAGCCAATTTTGCTGTGAATTTTTCTGCTGCTTTTGATAACGGGTGCGTTTTTACTAGCACCAATGTTCCTACTGCTGGATTCCACTGTCTTCGCCGTAAATTGTAGTATCGGCTTTGACCCTTTGCTGCTCTCTCCAGATTTCTTCGAACGATGTGGAAAATCTCTTGTAAACGATTCCCTTTGTACTCGGGACTCTGTGGAGCGGTTCCTGTGCCTGTGGTGACTTCGTCGTAGAGTGTTCCTGGTAATCGCGGTTCTCGTCCCTGGGTGAGGAAAGCTGAACTGAACCCGGTTGATTCTGATGTCATGGTATTGATGGCCAATGAAATTTCTGGGATGAATTCGTCCCACTGTGTTTGCTTGTTGTTGGTTACCTGGGCTAAAATTCTTTTGACATTCCTGTTCGCTCTTTCCGTTGGGTTCTCTTGCGGTGTGTATGGAGCCGTGAATTGATGACTGATTCCGAGATCCTAGAGAAACCGCTGAAACGGCCTACTGCTGAACTGAACGCCGTTGTCTGTGATGAGCACTTTCGGTACTCCATATCTCGCCAGTATTCTCTCTCTGAAAGCCTTCTTCAGGCTTGTCATAGTTGCTTGTCGCAGTGGTACTATTTCTGTCCATTTTGAAAATTTATCGAAGAAGACCAAAATCATTGTGTTTCCGTGTTTCGACCTTGGTAAGGGTCCGATGAAGTCTGCACATACGATAGACCATGGTTCCTGAGGTAACTGCGTAAGCATCTTTCCAGCTACCTTGTCCTGCACTGGTTTGTATCTCTGACACGATTCGCAACAGCGTACATGCTTGCTTATATCCCTAAAAATACCTGGCCAGTAGTATAGATTGGTTATTCTCGACACCGTCTTCCTAATTCCTGGGTGACCTGCTCTTGGAGCATCATGGTTTTCCTCAAGGACTCGTTTCTTTAGATAATTTGGAACACAAAGTTTCCATGCCGCGCAATCTTCGTCGTTTGACTGTCCAGGGATATGCCGATATAGTTGTCCATTTTCAATAATGTAGTCAGGAAATTTTTCTGGATTTTTCTTAACCTCTGCCATTCTAGTTGTAATCCAGTTGTACTTTTCCTCGCTCGTCGAAACCTTGTTGAGACTCTCCAACGGCTGTCTTGAGAGTGTATCTGCAACAACGTTCCATTTTCCTTTCCGATACTTCATGTCAAATTTGTATTGTTGTAGTTCCAGTGCCTCGGTCGTGTCTTCCATACTCTCAACATCTATCTCTACGTCTGTTGTTTGAAGTGTAGAACATGTTATTATTTCCTCCGTTTGTGTCTTGGTCCACAAAGTTATGGTTTCTCCACCACAGCTGAGTGTAGCTCCGATATTGGTGAGGAAATCGAGACCAAGAATTACGTTGTCCGTGGCATCGCGAAGTATTAACAGTGGCATTGTGCATTGCTCTGTGCCCAAACGTATGCAAATATTCAGAGCTTCTTTAATCACCCGCATTGTTCCGTCTGCCATTTTAACTTTCACGTCCGTCCTCATGATTTCGCCGACGACCATCATGGCTGCTGTTTCGCTGATAAAGCTCCTTGATGCTCCTGTGTCAATCGTTGCAGTGAAGAGCTCCCTTCCCAAGGCAACTTTGGCGAATATTCTGTCTTTGGAGACGCCTAAGCATTTCGTTGGATACGAGGAGTGGTTGTTTTCATTGGCTCCAACAGCCCTCGCCAACTGCTGGACACCCGAAGCGTTTCCCTTCCTGCAGCATTCCACTGTCTTGATTCCTTGTTTTCCATATTTCCAGCAAAACAACTTCCATTCGTCGCGGCAGTTTCGTCGGAAGTGACCATTTTCTCCGCATCTCCTGCAAGCCGTGCGCGGATCGATTCTTGATCCGACAGGCACAGAAGACATCATCCTGTTTGACTCTGGCAGCTGCCAGCGTTGAATTGGATTAATATGTGAAGTTTGCGGCTCTTGACGAATTCCCTCAAAATCATCTGCGAGCGCTATTAATTCTTCTAGTGATGAGAAATCGCTTCTTCTGATATATAGAAGATAGTCCCGCTGACTATTTCTATATATCCGTTGTAGTTTTTGCTCTTCCGTGTAACTTACATGTCGCATTAATGTTTGCATGGCGAAAACATAATCTTTGTATTTTTCTCGTGCTCCTTGTACTCTCTTGCGTATATTGTCTTCTAGTTCTTCAAAATATCGAGATGGCAAAAAGAATTTCAAGAAATCTTGTTTAAATAATTCCCGGTGGGCCATCCGCGATTATTATTCCTAAACCAGCTCAAAGCTTTATCTTTTAAGAGCTCTGGCATGGTTCGTGGCAATAAATGTTTAGGCAATTCGTATGCCTCAGCGAGCTCTTCGATTCTTTCTATAAAACTAATGGGGTCTTTGCCCCCGTCATATCTACATGACCACTTACGTACCTTGTCCATGACTTCTGAATAGTTCATGGTATTACGAGGTGAATATACTCTTTCCTGTACGGTTGATGTGTTGCCAAATGTGCCTACACTGTCGGATGTTGTGCCTGATGTCTCCTTTGTGTCAACTCTCTGATGACAATCCTTCGGAATCGCCCCTTGTGGTGCCTGGTGTATCGTCGGAGGAGCCAGTTTCGCCGTGGGTGAAACTGCTCGGTGCCACTGTGTTTCCAATGCGCCGAGACGCTCGATCACTGCGTCTGGCAAATCGCTCGAAGTGGTGAATCTAGTCAATAACCTGCGGAGCTCGTCGGATGTACCGTTAGACTCGATTCCGAATTCTTCCAGTATTTTCTGCAAAGCCTCCTTTGGTACATTGTACACCCAGCTTTTCCGCATGTTGAACTTTTGTTAATTTGCGTTATATTATTTCGTGGCAATTGTTTATTTATTTTTACTGTTGAGTTTCCGTTTCTGTTTGTTATTTTATTTTCCTAAGTTTTTAAATTTAAATGTTTCCCCGATTATAATTTCACTGTTTTTTTTCCTCTCTGTGTGTTCCGGCGATTATATCAAATTTTGTTTTTAATTAATTATATTTATTCCTTTTTTTTAAATTTTATCTTTTCCTCTCAAATTTCGCGATCTAAATTTTTTTTTTAATTTATATTTTTTTCCACTTTAACTTTCTATATTTTTTTTGCAATCCAGTTTAATTTTTTTCAATAAGTTTTTTTTTCACTGTAGGATTTTTCTTTAATTTTTTTTTACACCAAATTTATTTTTTTTTCAATAAGTATTTTTTTTCACTGTATGAATTTTTTTTTAATTTTAGTTATTGAAAATTTTTATAAATCTAATAAATTTTTTTGAGTATTTCTCTTTTTTTCTTGACTTTAAATAAGTTCTTTATTTTTCCTTGATTTTAAGTTTTTTTCGTTATTATTTTCTTTTAACCACTGTTGTATCCGTTTTTTTTCCTTTAGAATTATTTATCATTTGTTTCGTGTTAATTTTAATTTTCTTCTTTAGTTGTTTTTATTTCTGTTATTCACTTTACTTTGTTCACGCCTTTTCACCTTTAATTTATTATGCCTTTTGATTTTTCTTGTCCACCGATTTACTATTGTTTTAAAATATTTATTTTATTGTCCACTGTTTTATTATTGTTTTCACGTAATTTGTTTCGCTTTATTTATAAATTTTTTTCACCTTGTAGTTTTTTCGATTTCTGTTCACCGTATTTCGCTGGTTTCAAAAAAAAAATCTCGCAACACTTTTCAATTCCAGAGTCCCTGCTCGGGCGCCATTTTGTAACGAAGTTTTTCTTGCCTTGCCGGGGTATTACTCGCCGGTGCCAGGATTTTACTTATTTTTAATAAATATAACAAAAACAGTGTCTTTTATTTTCTTCTTTTTTCTTTATTTACTTATTCCTAGTTTTACATGAATTTGTTGCTTTTTGTATACATATAGATATATATTTAGAGACTTATGTCTATGTGTATTTGGCATATAGCAATTTATATGCATAGACTTATGTCTATGTGTATTTGGTATTTCTGTGTTCGATAATATTTCGTATCTCTTAAACTGATGCAGATTTTCCAAAGAGGACTATTCTAATTATTGTCCCTCTTTTATAGCAAATTTTAGAATAGTTGCTTATTTACTCGTTAGGATTACCGTTTTCGAATTATGTGTTCAAAGTCCAATCGGCCAAACATCTGCATTTCAGATGTTGTTGTTGCCTAAGGTTTCGTGTGGCCTATATATATATATATATATATATATATATATATATATATATATATATATATATATATATATATATATATATATATATATATATATATATATATATATATATATATATATATATATATATATATATATATATATATATATATATATATATATATATATATATATATATATATATATATATATATATATATATATATATATATATATATATATATATATATATATATATATATATATATATAATATATATATATATATATATATATATATATATATATATATATATATATATATATATATATATATATATATATATATATATATATATATATATATATATATATATATATATATATATATATATATATATATATATATATATATATATATATATATATAATATATATATATATATATATATATATATATATATATATATATATATATATATATATATATATATATATATATATATATATATATATATATATATATATATATATATATATATATATATATATATATATATATATATATATATATATATATATATATATATATATATATATATATATATATATATATATATATATATATATATAATATATATATATATATAT
>OZ016503.1:12455310-12477810 GCA_963966595.1 Physocephala rufipes
GCTACGAGGATATATATAAAAAAAATAAAAAAAAAGGATCTAGGCCTTCGCTGAAAAGCTGTTGGCCGCTACGAGGATATATTAAAAAAATAAAAAGGATCTAGGCCTTCGCTGAAAAGCTGTTGGCCGCTACGAGGATATATTAAAAAGTTAAAAGGATCTAGGCCTTCGCTGAAAAGCTGTTGGCCACTACGAGGATATATTAAAAAATTAAAAGGATCTAGGCCTTCGCTGAAAAGCTGTTGGCCACTACGAGGATATATTAAAAAAATAAAAAGGATCTAGGCCTTCGCTGAAAAGCTGTTGGCCGCTACGAGGATATATTAAAAAAAATTAAAAAAAAGGATCTAGGCCTTCGCTGAAAAGCTGTTGGCCGCTACGAGGATAATAAAAAAAATGGGTACTAATGAACTCACCACTTGGATACTCCAAAAGAAGAAGAGCCCAAGTGTAATTTTGCGATTCTATTTATAGTCGCAGAAAAACAATTTTCTTCAACTTGTTTTTGTTGCCCTTTTTCTGGACTTTGACCTTATTTTATTTCGGGCCCGTTATGTCAATTCTGGTAGTTTTTTTTTATTATTATAAAAAAATTGAATTGTGAGTTATGTGGTTGATGGTGTTTTTTTTTGTTTGATATAGAAGTCTGAATTTATTTATGATTTTTATTATTAGGCGTTACTGTTCCTTTTATGTTCTTTTTTTAATTTAATTTCCTATGTTTTATTTGATATTTATTTCCGATTTTTGTTGATGACATTTTTCCTACTGGCATTTTAGTTTATTCTTACATGTATAGTTGTTGCTATTTTCGGGATGAAATGACTTCGTTGCTTTGTTGTTATCCTGAAACGGCAATCTTACTTGTTTTCGAACTATTTCTTATGTTTTCAATTTTTACTCAAATGTTTGATGCTCTCTCCCGTAGATTGCAGATCAGTTTGTTTTGGCTTTAATAATGGTGAAAAGCTCATAATGAGAGAAAGAAAGAAAACATTAGATCATCCTAACGTCAGTATTCCTTAGACGTTAGTGCCGGTCGCTGCAATGATTAACTCGTGTTAGTTTTTTTTTTAAATTTATTTATTTTATAATGCGTCGGGCATTTTAGAATATACATTAAAAATAAAATATGTGAAGAAAAGAACTTCTTCACATTTTCCCCTTTCTTGCCGATGGCGGAAAAATGGAAATTCTCCCTCCGGTGAGAATGACCCTGTGATCGTCTGACCAAAATTGCATCCTCTTCTTCTTTCTCTTCGGGTCGGTCAGGATTTGCATTCTCCCTCTTATGGTGCTTCGCACCTGTTCCGCTATTACCTCACCTGCTGGACCTTCTAGCTCTTCCAACGATTCGAAGTGTACCGCTTGGCCATCTGGTTTGGACTCGTTCGTCTCTGCCTTTCGCCGGATGCTTTCGGCTGGACCTTGGTTCGCTAGGCCATGGCGGTGTACTTCCTCACACAAGTCGTCATAATATGTACCTGTTAAAGGATCGTAGTGACTTCGTGTGGGCTTGACGACGCTTTCATTATTTGGGCTTGGGCGAGGATTCTGCGTTGCTGTGACCTGGGTGCTTTCTTTCAAAATATCATGATTGGGCTCGTTCTTAGGATTTGCGAGGTTTCTAATGACACCTGCGATTGTCGTCCGCTTGTCGGGAATCGCTTCCGTCTGAAACCAGTTGTTTAGTTGCAGTTGTTCTGGACGGTAATCCAGAAATGGTTCCATCATAACTCGCTCCGCATACTCTAACAAGTATACGCCACAATCTGTACCATTCGTTTGGCGTGGGATTTCGGGCAATAGCAAGAGGAGTTCGTGTTCATCGAAAAGACCCGTCAGTGGTCGGCAGAAACTGTACTCCGTATTTTCTGGCATGGGTGGACGACATTTGAATTCCTCGGCCAGATATTCCCGAATTATCTTTGCCACTTCTACACGCGGCTCGGGGCTGAGGGAATCAAGTTGTAGGATGCATGGTACCTTCACGCCATATGTTCCATCGGGTTTTCGGACTTCCATAATTTTCCACCCATTTAGACCGGGAAAACACACTACCAGAAGAAACCAATGTTGGTGCAAATTTATCGGAAATAAAAGGTGGTAAAATTTAAAAATTTCCACGCCCTTGGTCCATCGACGTACTCGGTCGTGGCGCTCTTTTGGTGTTGAGTTTTTTCTCATGGCGAGCCTTTCATAGAGGAAGGTGCTGAACACCCACACCTTTCTCCTCCGCTCTTCGGGTAGTTTGCAGGCCTGAACGTACTTCAGCCAGAACTCGATGATGGAATCATTTAAAAAGCGGCCTGGCGCAAGTCGGCGATAATCGGCCATGTAAATACAAACGCCGCCTCGCCCCAATGGATATTGGACGAGCGGCTTCTCTTCGTCGGTGCCACCGGACGCCCCACTGGACGAGGGCAACACCGACCCTTTAGTATTAGCTCCACCAATCTTCGTGATCCTCCTTACGAGGAACGTAGCCTTTTGGGTGTCAGGCTCGTCGATTGTGATGACGTCAATGTTGTTGCTGTTTGCTTCACACGACATTGTTTCAATTTTGTGTTGTAGCTGGGTTGTTGCGGTTGGTTGTTTAATTGGTTGTTGTTGTGTTGTGTGTTGTTGTTCTAGATCTACAAGTGGATATATGATTAGTGACTTTATCACTACTACTGAATTGGACAACACGTTCTACAACATATACTAAGAACTACATAGTGGGTTCAGTCAAATCTGTCGTTGCCAGTCTGATTTGGTGAACAAGTCGGTCTATGGTAATTCTTGAGATCGCTGATGTGTGCTGTACGAGTCTTTGCTGTCTCTGGATTGTAAAGCTCTATGATCACTGGTGATGTATACTTCATAATCTGCCATGGTCCGTCGTATTTTGGTGCCAGCTTGGCACTAAATTTATCCACTGCTTTGGAAAGTGGATGGGTCTTTAGTAATACCCATGTCCCTATTGCTGGTTTCCACTCCCTGCGCCGAAGGTTATAATGTCGCGACTGGTCCTTAGATGCTCGTTCTAGGTTTCTTCGTACTATTTGAAAAATCTCTTGCAAACGTTGACTTTTATACTCGGGACTTTGTGGTGGTAACCCAGTTCCTAGAGTGACTTCATCGAAGAGCGATGCCGGAAGTCGTGGTTCTCGTCCCTGTGTGAGAAAAGCTGGACTGAAACCTGTCGTCTCTGATGTCATCGTGTTGAGAGCTAGAGATATTTCCGGAAGAAATTCATCCCACTGGGTTTGTTTGTTGTCTGCTATTTGCGCTATGATTCTCTTGATATATAGGAGTATAGGGAGTAGCGGAGTATAGGGTGCGGTGAATTGTTGTCGTATTCCCAAGTCTGCTAGAAAACGTTGTAGTGGTCTACAGTTGAACTGGACGCCATTGTCGGTAACGAGAACTTTTGGAACTCCATATGTGGCCAGAATTCTTTCCCGAAACGCCTTTTTCACTGCGGTGGCGGTTGCTTGTCTGAGGGGTACTATCTCCGTCCATTTTGAAAACTTGTCAAAGAAAATTAGCATCATCGTATTTCCGCGCTTGCTTCGTGGTAGTGGTCCTATGAAATCTGCGCAGACGATACTCCACGGTTCTTCGGGTAATTGGGTGAGCATCTTCCCTGCGGCCTTGTCCTGCACTGGTTTATACCGTTGACATGATTCGCAACAACGCACATATTTCCTGATATCTCTGAACATACCAGGCCAATAGTATTTGTTGGCTACCCGTGTCACTGTCTTCCTGATTCCTGGATGGCCAGCACTGGGATCGTCGTGGTTCTCTCTTAACACGCGTTCTCGAAGATATTTCGGCACGCAGAGTTTCCAGGCGGCGCAATCCTCGTCGTTTGATTGCCCAGGAATATGGCGATAAAGTTGGCCATTCCGAATGATGTAGTCGGGATATTTCTCGGGCTCCTTCTTGATATCAGCCATCTTGTTGTCGATCCAACTGAATATTTCTTTACTCGTTGTAACAACACTCAATTTTTCTACGGGCTCCCTAGAGAGCGTATCTGCTACCACATTCCACTTGCCTTTTCTGTATTTAACTTCAAACATATATTGCTGTAGCTCAAGTGCCCACCGTGCTAAACGACCTGATGGATTTTCTAATGAGTTCAGCCACTTCAGTGAAAGATGATCGGTGAGAACGTAAAATTTGTAACCCTCCAAATACGGTCGCATCTTTCGTATTCCCCGAACTATTGCGAGACATTCCTTTTCTGTCGTTGAATAATTTAGCTCAGCCTTGTTCAGATGTCGACTGGCATAGGCGATAACCTTTTCTCCATTTTCCGTTACCTGTGTCAGGACAGCTCCTAATCCATGATTGCTTGCATCAGTCTGCAGTGTAAAAGGTTTAGAAAAGTCCGGACACGTCAGTACTGGTGCCTCTGTAAGTTTTGTTTTAAGTTCTTCGAATGCTCGCTGTTGTTCGTCCGTCCATTGCCATCTCTTGCCTTTCCGAAGGAGATTGGTGAGTGGAACTACTAGCTTGGCGAAGTCTGGTACGAACCTACGATACCAAGAGGCTATTCCTAAAAATCTCCGTACACCTCTCACGTTTGTAGGTGGTAAAAGTCCCTTTATTGCCGCCACCTTCTCTGGGTCGGTATGTATTCCTTGTTGACTGACTAAGTGTCCTAGATATTTCAGGTCCTGCTTGAAAAATTCACACTTTTCCCTGTTGATTCTCAGATTCGCCGCTCTCAATCGCCGGAAAACTTCTTTCAAGTTTGCCATGTGTTCACCCATTGATTTTCCAATCACTATTATGTCATCCAAGTATGCAAACGCGTGTGGTTCCATTTCTGGCCCGATCACTTGGTCCAAGGCCCTCTGGAAAGTTGCAGGTGCAGAATGCAATCCAAACGGCATGACCTTCCATTCGAAAAGACCTCTTCCAGGGACCGTGAATGCCGTATACTGTTTGCTTTCAGGACTCATCGGTATTTGCCAGTAGCCATTCTTAAGATCTAAAGTGCTTATATAACGTGCGTCTCGAAGTCTATCCAGAATGTGGTGTATCCTCGGCAGTGGGTAGGCGTCAGGTACCGACCTTGCATTTAGCTGACGGTAGTCTACACACAGTCGCCATTGACCATTCTTTTTCTTGACCAGAACGATTGGCGCACTGTACGGGCTTCGTAAAGGTTCGATGCAACCTTTGTCTAGTAGTTCATCTATCTCTTTATTTATTATAGCTTGCATTGCAGGGTTTTTGGGATAGTATCTCTGCTTTATTGGTCTATCGTCCTTCATTACAATTTTATGGACCGCAATATTGGATGGTCCTATAAGGGGCTCAAATTTCTCTAGCTCGATTTCCAGGAACTCCTCTATACAATTCTTTGCTATTGACTGATCTGGAATATTATTTGTAGCTTGTAATGTTGAATCAACTGGATCCGTAGTTTTGCTTGTCAAATGCTCGTTCGTAACTTCCGTGTCTGCAACTTGGATGGTAGAGCAGGTTGCCTTCTCGGCTTCTGACACACCTAACGTGATTGTGTCACCTCCGCAACTTATTGATGCCCCGATTTTTGTTAGGAAATCCAGACCCAGGATGACGTTGTCGGTGATGTCTTCCAGAACTAACAATTGAAGCCTGCATGACGCATTTCCAAGGCGTACGTGGACTTCTACAGCCTTCTTTACTGCGCGAACTGTGCCATCGGCCATTTTCAACTTGATGTCGACTTTCTTTAGCTCTTCGCTTATCATGATGGCGGTCATTTCACTAACGCAGCTGATGGAAGCCCCCGTATCCAGCGTAGCGGTAACCAGCTCATTTCCCAAAACTATTTTAGCATGTATTCTGTCTTGTTTGTACTCTAAACATCTTGTAGGGTACGAGGCATGTTTGATTTCGGCGGCTCCAGTAGTCCTCGTCTCTGCTGGGCACTTCGCGTTTCCCGACTGTTTCTTGCAGCAATCAATCGTTCGTAAACCCTCCTTTCCACAAGACCAACAGAAAAGTTTCCTGGCGTTTCGGCATTCTCGCTGGAAATGACCATTTCGACCACAGTTTCGACAAACTGTTCGAAGATTGCGACGATGCTCTGTTGCTCCTGTAGATATCATCCGGTGTGACTCCAGTTGGTTGCAACGTGGGTTGTACTTAACTCGTGTGGGTTCGGGATCCTGTTCAATGCTCTCAAAGTCTTCAGCCATTGATATCAGGCCTTGCAAGGTCGAAAAGTCAGACCTCCTTATGTATAGCTGGTGTTCACGGTAACAATTTCGGTAAATTCTTTGCAACATCTGTTCCTCCGAATAAGAAACATGTCGCATGAGTGTTTGCATTGCCAAAACGTATTCTTTAAATTTTTCGCGCGGTCCTTGAACTCGTTTTCTGATATTGTCTTCCAGCTCCTCGAAATATCTGACTGGCAGGAAGAATTTTAGAAAATCTGCCTTGAAAGACTCCCATGTTGACCAACCACGATTGTTGTTTCTATGCCAAGTAAGGGCTCTTTCCTTGAGAAGTTCTGGCATAGTCCGTGGTAGCATATGCTTAGGTAATTCATATGCTTCTGTAAGCTCTTCAACCCTCTCAATAAATTCTATGGGATTTTCCCCCCATCATACCTGCAGGACCACTTGCGCACCTTGTCCATTACTTCTGGATAACGGATGTTCTCACGAATGTGTTCTCGCTCCCAATCTGCTGCTCTGTTGCCACCTGTAGTCGCGGAACTTGATTCACTCGGTTTCGTACTTCGATATTCAATGGGCTTCTGCTGCTCGGGCATTTTAGCAACGGCTCCTTGTGAGGTTGACGATGTTAGGAGTTTAGCACTGGGTGAAACACTTCGACTCCACACTTCTTCTAACTCGCGCAGCCGAATCATCACGACCTCCGATAGGTCAGATGAATCTATAAACCCGGAAAGTAACTTGCGTAATTCGTCGACGGTACCAGTGGGCTCTATACCGAATTCCCGCGCAATTTCTTGAAGTTTTTCTTTTGTTAAATTATATATCCACCGTTTTCCCATTTTATATTACGTATTTTGTTTCACTTATAATTTTTATTCCCAGCTGAAATATATATTTTTTTCCCCAGACTTAGCCACTTGGATTCATTAAACCGCGTTTAAAATTAGTTCCTTTTGTCTTTCTCGCTGTTTTTCTTTTTAATTTTCGCGTTATTTATAGTCTCCACCGCACTGCATTTTTTTTCTTACTAGTTCCACCATTTGACCATGTTTTATTATACGAAGTCTGTTCAAAAAATATCGCGAAAAAAACTTTTTTTTTGAAAGAAACCGTGATTGAAATTTTATATTTAATTAATTTTTTTTTATATTTTTATATTATATATATATATTTTATTTTTATATTACATTTTATTATTTTTTTTTAATTATTCCAATTACTTCTATCATTTATTTTTTTTACCGCACTGCGTTGAATTTTTTAGTTCACTCGTTTGCACTATTATGTTTCAATTCAAGTTTTTATTTTTTTTAGTATTTCTTATTGTATATATGTATTTGTTTTGATTTCTTCTCCCGCGAGCTAATTTACTTATTTATTATTATTATTATTATTAACACTTTTTAATAGTTTATTTTTTTATGTTTCTTTTTTTTAATTTTTCGTTGACACTGTTGGTTTTATTTTATTAATTTTTGTCCCTGCTCGGGCGCCATTTGTAACGAACTTATCCGGGGTATACCCAGTCTAGCCAGGATTCACTTTAATTTTTCACATGAAAATTGGAAACTCCAACAAAAGAAAACGCAATTTTTTCATGAGATTATATTTTATTCTTATTTTTTTTTTATAATTATATTTACAAGATTAACTTATGGATATACTCAAGCTACTAGGTATACAATTATTTTTTTCCATGAATTTCTACCTATTCATTAGCAAATTCATTTTACATTTTTTTATTTTTAATAATTCTCGATTCCTGGATTTATGTTTTGTCCTGTGTTAAAAAAAAAACTGTCCACTACGGTGAGGACTAAGGATTTATATAACACTTGGATATAGGCCTTCGCTAAGAAGCTGTTGGCCACTACGAGGATGTGTATAAAAAGGATCTAGGCCTTCGCTAAAAAGCTGTTGGCCGCTACGAGGATATATATAAAAAAAATAAAAAAAAGGATCTAGGCCTTCGCTGAAAAGCTGTTGGCCGCTACGAGGATATATTAAAAAATAAAAAGGATCTAGGCCTTCGCTGAAAAGCTGTTGGCCGCTACGAGGATATATTAAAAAAAATTAAAAGGATCTAGGCCTTCGCTGAAAAGCTGTTGGCCGCTACGAGGATATATTAAAAGAATAAAAAGGATCTAGGCCTTCGCTGAAAAGCTGTTGGCCGCTACGAGGATATATTAAAAAATTAAAAGGATCTAGGCCTTCGCTGAAAAGCTGTTGGCCACTACGAGGATATATTAAAAAATTAAAAGGATCTGGGCCTTCGCTGAAAAGCTGTTGGCCACTACGAGGATATATTAAAAAAATAAAAAGGCTAGGCCTTCGCTGAAAAGCTGTTGGCCGCTACGAGGATATATTAAAAAATTAAAAGGATCTAGGCCTTCGCTGAAAAGCTGTTGGCCACTACGAGGATATATTAAAAAAATAAAAAGGATCTAGGCCTTCGCTGAAAAGCTGTTGGCCGCTACGAGGATGATAAAAAAAATGGGTACTAATGAACTCACCACTTGGATACTCCAAAAGAAGAAGAGCCCAAGTGTAATTTTGCGATTCTATTTATAGTCGCAGAAAAACAATTTTCTTCAACTTGTTTTTGTTGCCCTTTTTCTGGACTTTGACCTTATTTTATTTCGGGCCCGTTATGTCAATTCTGGTAGTTTTTTTTATTATTATAAAAAAAATTGAATTGTGAGTTATGTGGTTGATGGTGTTTTTTTTTTGTTTGATATAGAAGTCTGAATTTATTTATGATTTTTATTATTAGGCGTTACTGTTCCTTTTATGTTATTTTTTTAATTTAATTTCATATGTTTTATTTGATATTTATACAAGATTTTTTGTGATAACCCGGAAAAACTATGCGGAAATATTCACATTGCGAGAATTCAAATTTGTGATAGCTGAATTTTTGTGGCGAAACGGGGTCATGAAGTATTTTGTGTACGTCTCAGCGAAACAAGCTCGAGCAATGGTTTTGACCAACGTTAAAAAGTATATATAAGTGATGATCAGAGTGGATGATAGGAGTTCAATAGTGGTGCTGAAGTGCTGAAATAAAGTGATTTAAAAATATAGAAAAAGGCGTAATTAATAATTAAAAAGGACAAGTTATTCAAACAACAACCATCCCCGGCGGCCATCCCCGAAGGACTTCACGGAGCCCCCTCAAGGACATTCCCCAGGCATCAACGATCCCATCCTTTTTATACAACATTTGGAATATCTACTTAACAAAATCCTTATTATACAACATTTGGCGCAGCCGGTTCTCACGAACCAAAGATCGCAGGTAAGTGGAAGATATAAAAATATTTTGGAATGTTTTATAAAATTTTCAAAAGAGGATCAAAAGAGGAAATTATAAAAAAAGGGAAAAATCTGTAGTGAATTTCAATAAATGAATTTGGTGAATAAATATCTAAATATTCATATCGGCACACAACACAAATATACGCACTCAAACAGAAAGAAGCAAGCGTTCTTTAATTTTCGCTGCTTGATACAGTTGAAAGCGCTTATAATAGCAATTCTCTGTATCCACACTAAACATATTTTAAACAAAAGCTATCCAAGCTTTACACAAACAAAATTCACAAACAAAGTGACAATTTATAAAATATAATCATAAATTAGGCAAAATTAATAAATAGATACACTACACATTTTTCGTAAAAAATCTGAATCGGGTGGAGTGGAAATCGTGTGTTTCCGTTTAGTGAATTCCTTTTATTGTAAAAGTTTTTTTTTAAATAAAGATAATTTTCTGACGTGCTTCAATAGCCGTTGTTTAAATTTGTGAAGCGGGCTTCAGAATAGCAGTTCACAGTATTTAGAATTATAATCTGAAATTTTAATATAGAGAAAAATGCATTGTTTCGTTTGCGAGGTTAAAATAAAAGGAAAAGAAATGGAAGCACACTTGGATACCCATAGGAAGTTATTTCGTAAAATAGAAATGATAATGAAACATATTGACCAGGAGGAGAATAAAGAGGGAGGTATATATGTTCAATGTTGTAAGAAATAAGAATAAAATAAAATAAGTCTTAAACACAAAAAATGAATATATATATTTTCACAAAGTATAAAAAAAAATTTTAATAAAATAAACTTGAACTTGAAAAGTAGTTTTTTTTCGTTAATTGCAAAAATGCATTACTTGCACTTTCGCTACTAGCTGCACACACGATGAGGAAGTGCAAAAGAAAATTAAATGAACAAAAAGAGAAAAAAAAATAATTAAAAGAGTTGTAAAAATTAGGTCGTTTTTTTGTGAATCAATGTAATTTGAGAAAACATTGAGTATGACATGAAGAAGTTTATTTTACAATAAATATTTAAAAAAGAAAAAAAAAACGAAAAGAGAAAAAAAGGGGTTGACATGACCAGCACAATTTTTATTGATGGCTACCAATGTCCAGTGGGAGAAAATATGTAGAGATTTAGAATAGAAGTATAGAAATTTGTCGGGACAAGTAGAAAGATATACGGAGAAGGCATGGGTAACCCTAGCAAATATAGTTAACAATAAAGAAAACATCAACTTAATTAAAGATAAAATACGAGCGCTTGGTCCGGTTTCGGCTATAGAAAAGGCCGATGCTATTACTGACGAAATATTAGGTTTTTTGGAGCAGAGAAGTGCTTCATCGTCAACAGAAAGAGAATTGTGGAAAAATGAGTTTGCAGCATTAAAGAAGAGATATGACAGTTACTTGTTGGATAGACAAGTAGAGGAAGCGTTATTGGGGGAATTAGAGGAAGAGAATGCAAAGTTGCGGAAATTGCTAAATTTACACGAAGTAACCCTTACACACACGCAAAGATCGAAAGAGGAATTTGTTTCATTAGAAGAGGCTAATAACAGAATTCAACAGCTAAAGGAAGAGAATAGGTTACTCAGGCAAGAAGTAGTCCTCTCACAGGAAACGAGTATACACCATAAGGAACCAAGTGGTTTTATTCTGCAAGCTAAGAAAGGTAATACCCCAGAAATCAAGATGGGTATTAATGAAATTGCTAAAACCGTAAACAGGTTGGTCCCGTTGTTCTCAGGAGCACCATCCGTAGACCTACGCAGTGAGGTATATAAGTTTATAGAAGGATGTGACTTAGCAGCTAGGGGTATTAGCTCATCGGAGCTGCAAGATTTCTTTGCATGCGTAAAACAGAGACTGCATGGAAACGCCTATAATCTACTTCGTAGTAAAAAATTTAATAGCATTGAAGAGCTTTGCTCGACTATTAAGAAAAGCTTCCTGCAGTATAGATCCCTAGATTCAGTGCTAGCAGAAATCCAGAGCATGAGACAAGTTGCCGGGGAAGAAATAAGGCAATTCGCTGAGAGATTGCAAAATCTCAAATCGCAAGCAGATGATCTCATTACCAACATATACAAGGGGCAATCGGATACAGCCCTTAGATTGGAAATGGAATCTTCCATAATGAAAGCTTTTAAATTAGGCTTATCAGATGAAGCTCTAAGAATGTATATGATTGGCTCGGGAGAAAAAACTTTAGAAAGTCTCGTAGAACAGGCAGTGGAAATAGCAGATGACATTCATAAAGCAGGAATGAGACAATGAAGCTATATTGGGGCGATGCAAAACTCACAAAATGATCGATACGCAGATAGATTAATTGCGTACTCACCAGAAGTGGAAAAAAATAAAAGCTTTAGGTACAACAACCGTTTCCAGAATAATACACAAATAAGTGTTGTGTGCAGTTTCTGCAACAAAAAAGAACATACGAGGGAGGATTGTGTGACCAGGAAAAATTCTCCATTCTGCGAAAAGTGTTTTATGTATGGACACGAAACCAATTGGAGGTGTAGAAAACGAGAAGAAATAACTCGGCATAATTTCACACCAATGAAAAATAACACTCCACAGAGGATTAACCAATGGCCAAGGAAGAACGATAATAATTTGAACGCTAACCAGACGCAAGAAGGAATATATACAGTACCTACTACAGGGAAGAATAAGACAAGCGCAGCTTGTCATTGGTGCAATAGGCCTGGACATATGGTAGTAAACTGTCAGTCGAAGAAGAATTGGGAGACGTTTCAGAGAAACTCCCGAGGGCCCAGGAAAGGCCAGTAACCTGGGAACCCAAAAATTATAGTAACAGAGGCCAAAATCGACAAAGTAAGATGAGTTATACGTCCGGAGTGACAGTTGACACATCTAATCGTAAAGATGTCCCAGAGAGGAGAAAAAATTCGAGAAAATCACGTGAAAATTTAAACGTAGGAATTATACAAAATAATACTTGCCTACCTATTAGTGTAGAGAATGAAAATAAGGAAGAAATACAACTTAAGGAAAATAAAGGGAAAAATAATAACAGTTTGGCAAATATTGAAAACGTTTCTAGTTATGGAACTAAATCAGAAGATGATGTGTTCATCGAGTTTCCTTGCGCGGAGGCAACTAATGAAAAACTCATTTTGCTAGTGGATACAGGAGCTGACACTAGTCTGGTTAAAGGAAATTCCATAAAGGCTGACGTACGAAGTAATGAGTCAGTAAAGAAAGCATTGAGTGGTGCTTTTGGAGGATCTGCTTCAACGACAGGAACTGTCAAAGTTATTCATAGCAACTGGCCACGCCTTGGTTTAACGCTACACACGGTGTCACTTGAACAAGGACTGCCTGGCGACGGTATACTTGGCAGGGATAACTTATGGAATAAGTCTGTCATAAATTCACTGAAGAAGCAGATAGATATGTTTAATATAGAGGGAGAGCATATCGCAAAGCTACCTATGTTGAGAATACAAGGAAGAAATCCTTATTTTAAAAATGCGTTGGTAAAAGGTAGATCAACATGTATTGTGCAGATAGAATTAAAAACAAAAATTTCAGAGGTCGTAATACATAAAATGGAAGTTTCACCAGGAGTTTATATGGGAGAAATTTTAGTAAAAGTTGAAAAGGGTATTGTGAATGTCCCTATTTTAAATGCTACGAAAGAAGATTTCATTGTTGATGACAACTTCATTCCAGAATTTAGTGATTTCCGTGATTTCAGGGAATTGACGGATTCAGAAAGCAAGGTAAACAGTATTAGCAGCTGTAACAACGAAAAGCGAATAAAGACTCTATTACGTGAATTAGATTTGGATAACACACTAAACTTTGAGGAACGGGAATCAATTTTAAGGATTTGCGCATCGTTCAACGACATTTTTCTATTAGAGGGTGATAAACTGTCTTGCACCCCTGTATTAACCCATAAAATTCCTACAAAGTTGAATCAACCACCGATTAATCAAAAACAGTACCACCTTCCCCAAGCACATAGGGAAGAAATAAATAAACAAATAAATAAATTGTTGGAGGATGAAATTATTTCCCCGAGTACATCCCCATGGAATTCTCCATTACTGCTAGTCCCTAAGAAGAGTGGAAAGGATGGAGAAAAGAAATGGAGATTAGTAATTGACTACAGGAAATTGAATGAGGCAACCGTAAAACAAGTGTTTCCAATACCCAGAATAGATGAAATATTGGATCAACTTGGGAGCTGTAGATATTTCTCAACTTTAGACCTAGCCAGCGGCTATCATCAAGTCATGGTAGACCAAAATGACAAAGAAAAAACTGCATTCAGTTCTGCAGTTGGTCATTTCGAATTCAATAGAATGCCGTTTGGGTTAACTGGCGCACCAGCAACTTTTCAAAGGATGATGAATCATATACTTACAGGGTTGCAGGGTTTAGATTGTTTTGTCTACTTGGACGATATAGTAGTTTATGGGAGAAATCTTTATCAGCATGAGGCGAGGTTAACACGAGTTTTTGAAGCATTGAGGAAAAACAATTTGAAATTGAATATTGGTAAATGTCAATTTCTGCGACGAGAAGTCGTGTATTTGGGGCATAAATGTTCAGAAATCGGTGCATTACCAGATCCTCAGAAGGTAGAATGCGTTAAGGATGTTGCTCCACCTAAAAATAGAAAAGAGGTGCAAGCATTTTTGGGACTGGTAAATTATTACAGGAAATTTATACCAAACACTTTGAGAATAGCCTTACCGATTAATAGAAGATAAGTTAAGTGTAGCAGATGTTTTGTTGGACGGCAGGAAAAGAAGTAAGGAGTTGAAAGTTGAATTAGAACAGAAGCAGACTATCCTTACATTGGCTAATCATCAAGATGTTATTGAGAAGACCAGTTTTTTCGGTGGAGGTACAATATTAATACTGATCACTCTCGCAATCATGCTAAGAGTCATCAAGGCGAAATGTGGCAGGAGAGGTACAAGGCAATCTGAATCCATTGTGTTCCCAACATTTTCGGCTCCAATCATCACACCAGTGCAATTAGCACCGGAGGAATATCCACCGAAACCAAGGAAAACGGATTCTACCATTACACGTCATGCTTGTAGACAGCCCACATCTCCCGTTCCACCTCCTCCTCCCCCTCCTACGGTTATAAACACGCAGCACGCGAAAGAGGGCGAGCCCAGCAGAGTTAAAAATAAGATACAATTTTATGAAAAACCGGTAAAAAGTGCGTCCTACATTTAATGACACACGCATTGTTGATGAGTGAGTTTAAATAGAGTAAGAAGAAAAGAAGGAAGTTTATATCCATTATTATCATTGTCAGCAAAAAAGTAACTCTAGGTAAACTCTAGGTTTAGTAATCTTACTAATTAATAGTTTGGCAATAAAGAATTGGATATATAATATACATTAATACATTAATATACATTAATATACATTTATTAATATAAGTTAATACACTTAATAATATACATTTGAGCCATTTTCAGGTACCTTGCAGGCAGAGAAGACGATTTTAGAGAAGAGAGCTCTTCACATTTGTTTCTTTGTCAAGCAAATGTGAACGAGTGATTGTGACGAGAATAATGTTCTTCACATTTGCTTCTATAAGCAAATGTGAATGGAAGATGAATTACAATTGTCAATGTTGGTTCGATAAACAAGAAAAGCCAACATTGGACGAGCTAACATGGGGGTTAGCTAGAAAACATACATATTGGTATGATTAAAAAAAATACCACAATGTGTCTCGGTATTTAACGCCGAGTAGGGAAAAGGAAGGTAAATTTAATATAAATTTAGGTTAATTTAATTTAATTTAGTTTTAATTTAGTTAAGTTTAATTTAATATAAATATGATCAAATTTAGATGTGATTAAATTTAGACAATAGCTTTTAAACCTAATTTTAATTGTAGCCCTAGTTAATTTAAGAGTTGTTTAAAAAAAAAAGAATTAATTTAAAAAAAAAACATAAAAAGAAAAAAGAAAACAATGAAAAGTTAATTGGAGAAAAAGAAATTGAAAAAAACGAAACAAAACAGGAAAAAAAGTTTCTAAAAAAATATATATATATGTAATAATACTTTAAAAAAAACATAGTAATTAAGATTAGATATAAGATCTTCAGCCATCAATTGAAGGAGGGAGCAGGTTGCCGAGGACAGGCAGCAGTTCTTCCGTAATAACCAAGATCTCCAAGCCAGCAACTAGCAGCGTAGAAAAGAAGGAGTTGGGAATTGACAGTGTTTTGAAGACATCCAGAAAAAATCGGGTAAACGCAAAGTATTTGAATAAATACCACAGGCAGGCGATTATTAAATGGTGTCCGCGAAGGTCCGGGGTACGACGATAGCTAATAGTAAACTTATTACATCGCATTACCGCCGGATTGGACATTTAAAGAGTAGAGTATATGGATACTCGGTACATAGTGAAACCAAAGGTACCATGCTCAAGACAACTAAACGTCCTATATGAAGACGAAAAACCACATTAAAAGTTGCAGAAATGTATACTTGGCGCGAACTAAAGCCAATGCTACACAACCGATAGTTTCATATTCAGCGGAAATATTGTAGAACATTAAACGATCGCATAAACAATAAATGATTGCATCAACATGATTGCCGAAATTTACCCATGGATGATTTAATGCTGACCACGTCATAGATAACTTTCAAAGTTGGCTATTCTTTTCTTCAAGAAGAATTATGGAGAAGTTTACAACACTCATTACTGGAGCCAATAGAGCAAGCTCAACGCGGAAGGACGACAACCGGAGTTCCAACAGCGCAGCAGTGCCAGATATAGAAAATTAAATCATATCATTATAGTGTTGCTATAATCTTTGTTATATAGTATTGTAAGTGTAGCATATCGGATATATGTAGTAGAGTAAAAACAAAAAAAAATCCCTAGAAGCTAAGTTCCATTGTATGAACATTGAGTAAAGTTATAAGTTAGTTAAGTAGATATTTATTTTAAAAAACCTCCAAATAATGTAATAAGAAAAATTTACTATCGATTCTCGATAATAATTTTTTCTTACCCGAAGGGTGGAGGGATGTTGTAGGTCAAAATCATTGTTCAATCGCTGAGCATAGTTTTAGGCTTAAATATTTAAAAGCACAAGCTCATGACACAGAAATGCGAAATTAACGCTACGAAGATGACACATTTTAATTAAAAGAAATTAAAGTGGCACAAGAATTCGAACAAGGTTTTTTGTGATAACCCGGAAAAACTATGCGGAAATATTCACATTGCGAGAATTCAAATTTGTGATAGCTGCATTTTTGTGGCGAAACGGGGTCATGAAGTATTTTGTGTACGTCTCAGCGAAACAAGCTCGAGCAATGGTTTTGACCAACGTTAAAAAGTATATATAAGTGATGATCAGAGTGGATGATAGGAGTTCAATAGTGGTGCTGAAGCGCTGAAATAAAGTGATTTAAAAATATAAAAAAAGGCGTAATTAATAATTAAAAAGGACAAGTTACGGGGTTGCAGGGTTTAGTGCTGAAATAAAGTGATTTAAAAATATAAAAAAAGGCGTAATTAATAACTAAAAAGGACAAGTTATTCAAACAACAACCATCCCCGGCGGCCATCCCCGAAGGACTTCACGGAGCCCCCTCAAGGACATTCCCCAGGCATCAACGATCCCATCCTTTTTATACAACATTTGGAATATCTACTTAACAAAATCCTTATTATACAACATTTGGCGCAGCCGGTTCTCACGAACCAAAGATCGCAGGTAAGTGGAAGATATAAAAATATTTTGGAATGTTTTATAAAATTTTCAAAAGAGGATCAAAAGAGGAAATTATAAAAAAAGGGAAAAATCTGTAGTGAATTTCAATAAATGAATTTGGTGAAGAAATATCTAAATATTCATATCGGCACACAACACAAATATACGCACTCAAACAGAAAGAAGCAAGCGTTCTTTAATATTCGCTGCTTGATACAGTTGAAAGCGCTTATAATAGCAATTCTCTGTATCCACACTAAACATATTTTAAACAAAAGCTATCCAAGCTTTACACAAACAAAATTCACAAACAAAGTGACAATTTATAAAATATAATCATAAATTAGGCAAAATTAATAAATAGATACACTACACATTTTTCGTAAAAAATCTGAATCGGGTGGAGTGGAAATCGTGTGTTTCCGTTTAGTGAATTCCTTTTATTGTAAAAGTTTTTTTTTAAATAAAGATAATTTTCTGACGTGCTTCAATAGCCGTTGTTTAAATTTGTGAAGCGGGCTTCAGAATAGCAGTTCACAGTATTTAGAATTATAATCTGAAATTTTAATATAGAGAAAAATGCATTGTTTCGTTTGCGAGGTTAAAATAAAAGGAAAAGAAATGGAAGCACACTTGGATACCCATAGGAAGTTATTTCGTAAAATAGAAATGATAATGAAACATATTGACCAGGAGGAGAATAAAGAGGGAGGTATATATGTTCAATGTTGTAAGAAATAAGAATAAAATAAAATAAGTCTTAAACACAAAAAATGTATATATATATTTTCACAAAGTATAAAAAAATTTTAATAAAATAAACTTGAACTTGAAAAGTAGTTTTTTTTCGTTAATTGCAAAAATGCATTACTTGCACTTTCGCTACTAGCTGCACACACGATGAGGAAGTGCAAAAGAAAATTAAATGAACAAAAAGAGAAAAAAAATAATTAAAAGAGTTGTAAAAATTAGGTCGTTTTTTTGTGAATCAATGTAATTTGAGAAAACATTGAGTATGACATGAAGAAGTTTATTTTACAATAAATATTTAAAAAAGAAAAAAAAAACGAAAAGAGAAAAAAAGGGGTTGACATGACCAGCACAATTTTTATTGATGGCTACCAATGTCCAGTGGGAGAAAATATGTAGAGATTTAGAAGAGAAGTATAGAAATTTGTCGGGACAAGTAGAAAGATATACGGAGAAGGCATGGGTAACCCTAGCAAATATAGTTAACAATAAAGAAAACATCAACTTAATTAAAGATAAAATACGAGCGCTTGGTCCGGTTTCGGCTATAGAAAAGGCCGATGCTATTACTGACGAAATATTAGGTTTTTTGGAGCAGAGAAGTGCTTCATCGTCAACAGAAAGAGAATTGTGGAAAAATGAGTTTGCAGCATTAAAGAAGAGATACGACAGTTACTTGTTGGATAGACAAGTAGAGGAAGCGTTATTGGGGGAATTAGAGGAAGAGAATGCAAAGTTGCGGAAATTGCTAAATTTACACGAAGTAACCCTTACACACACGCAAAGATCGAAAGAGGAATTTGTTTCATTAGAAGAGGCTAATAACAGAATTCAACAGCTAAAGGAAGAGAATAGGTTACTCAGGCAAGAAGTAGTCCTCTCACAGGAAACGAGTATACACCATAAGGAACCAAGTGGTTTTATTCTGCAAGCTAAGAAAGGTAATACCCCAGAAATCAAGATGGGTATTAATGAAATTGCTAAAACCGTAAACAGGTTGGTCCCGTTGTTCTCAGGAGCACCATCCGTAGACCTACGCAGTGAGGTATATAAGTTTATAGAAGGATGTGACTTAGCAGCTAGGGGTATTAGCTCATCGGAGCTGCAAGATTTCTTTGCATGCGTAAAACAGAGACTGCATGGAAACGCCTATAATCTACTTCGTAGTAAAAAATTTAATAGCATTGAAGAGCTTTGCTCGACTATTAAGAAAAGCTTCCTGCAGTATAGATCCCTAGATTCAGTGCTAGCAGAAATCCAGAGCATGAGACAAGTTGCCGGGGAAGAAATAAGGCAATTCGCTGAGAGATTGCAAAATCTCAAATCGCAAGCAGATGATCTCATTACCAACATATACAAGGGGCAATCGGATACAGCCCTTAGATTGGAAATGGAATCTTCCATAATGAAAGCTTTTAAATTAGGCTTATCAGATGAAGCTCTAAGAATGTATATGATTGGCTCGGGAGAAAAAACTTTAGAAAGTCTCGTAGAACAGGCAGTGGAAATAGCAGATGACATTCATAAAGCAGGAATGAGACAATGAAGCTATATTGGGGCGATGCAAAACTCACAAAATGATCGATACGCAGATAGATTAATTGCGTACTCACCAGAAGTGGAAAAAAATAAAAGCTTTAGGTACAACAACCGTTTCCAGAATAATACACAAATAAGTGTTGTGTGCAGTTTCTGCAACAAAAAAGAACATACGAGGGAGGATTGTGTGACCAGGAAAAATTCTCCATTCTGCGAAAAGTGTTTTATGTATGGACACGAAACCAATTGGAGGTGTAGAAAACGAGAAGAAATAACTCGGCATAATTTCACACCAATGAAAAATAACACTCCACAGAGGATTAACCAATGGCCAAGGAAGAACGATAATAATTTGAACGCTAACCAGACGCAAGAAGGAATATATACAGTACCTACTACAGGGAAGAATAAGACAAGCGCAGCTTGTCATTGGTGCAATAGGCCTGGACATATGGTAGTAAACTGTCAGTCGAAGAAGAATTGGGAGACGTTTCAGAGAAACTCCCGAGGGCCCAGGAAAGGCCAGTAACCTGGGAACCCAAAAATTATAGTAACAGAGGCCAAAATCGACAAAGTAAGATGAGTTATACGTCCGGAGTGACAGTTGACACATCTAATCGTAAAGATGTCCCAGAGAGGAGAAAAAATTCGAGAAAATCACGTGAAAATTTAAACGTAGGAATTATACAAAATAATACTTGCCTACCTATTAGTGTAGAGAATGAAAATAAGGAAGAAATACAACTTAAGGAAAATAAAGGGAAAAATAGTAACAGTTTGGCAAATATTGAAAACGTTTCTAGTTATGGAACTAAATCAGAAGATGATGTGTTCATCGAGTTTCCTTGCGCGGAGGCAACTAATGAAAAACTCATTTTGCTAGTGGATACAGGAGCTGACACTAGTCTGGTTAAAGGAAATTCCATAAAGGCTGACGTACGAAGTAATGAGTCAGTAAAGAAAGCATTGAGTGGTGCTTTTGGAGGATCTGCTTCAACGACAGGAACTGTCAAAGTTATTCATAGCAACTGGCCACGCCTTGGTTTAACGCTACACACGGTGTCACTTGAACAAGGACTGCCTGGCGACGGTATACTTGGCAGGGATAACTTATGGAATAAGTCTGTCATAAATTCACTGAAGAAGCAGATAGATATGTTTAATATAGAGGGAGAGCATATCGCAAAGCTACCTATGTTGAGAATACAAGGAAGAAATCCTTATTTTAAAAATGCGTTGGTAAAAGGTAGATCAACATGTATTGTGCAGATAGAATTAAAAACAAAAATTTCAGAGGTCGTAATACATAAAATGGAAGTTTCACCAGGAGTTTATATGGGAGAAATTTTAGTAAAAGTTGAAAAGGGTATTGTGAATGTCCCTATTTTAAATGCTACGAAAGAAGATTTCATTGTTGATGACAACTTCATTCCAGAATTTAGTGATTTCCGTGATTTCAGGGAATTGACGGATTCAGAAAGCAAGGTAAACAGTATTAGCAGCTGTAACAACGAAAAGCGAATAAAGACTCTATTACGTGAATTAGATTTGGATAACACACTAAACTTTGAGGAACGGGAATCAATTTTAAGGATTTGCGCATCGTTCAACGACATTTTTCTATTAGAGGGTGATAAACTGTCTTGCACCCCTGTATTAACCCATAAAATTCCTACAAAGTTGAATCAACCACCGATTAATCAAAAACAGTACCACCTTCCCCAAGCACATAGGGAAGAAATAAATAAACAAATAAATAAATTGTTGGAGGATGAAATTATTTCCCCGAGTACATCCCCATGGAATTCTCCATTACTGCTAGTCCCTAAGAAGAGTGGAAAGGATGGAGAAAAGAAATGGAGATTAGTAATTGACTACAGGAAATTGAATGAGGCAACCGTAAAACAAGTGTTTCCAATACCCAGAATAGATGAAATATTGGATCAACTTGGGAGCTGTAGATATTTCTCAACTTTAGACCTAGCCAGCGGCTATCATCAAGTCATGGTAGACCAAAATGACAAAGAAAAAACTGCATTCAGTTCTGCAGTTGGTCATTTCGAATTCAATAGAATGCCGTTTGGGTTAACTGGCGCACCAGCAACTTTTCAAAGGATGATGAATCATATACTTACAGGGTTGCAGGGTTTAGATTGTTTTGTCTACTTGGACGATATAGTAGTTTATGGGAGAAATCTTTATCAGCATGAGGCGAGGTTAACACGAGTTTTTGAAGCATTGAGGAAAAACAATTTGAAATTGAATATTGGTAAATGTCAATTTCTGCGACGAGAAGTCGTGTATTTGGGGCATAAATGTTCAGAAATCGGTGCATTACCAGATCCTCAGAAGGTAGAATGCGTTAAGGATGTTGCTCCACCTAAAAATAGAAAAGAGGTGCAAGCATTTTTGGGACTGGTAAATTATTACAGGAAATTTATACCAAACACTTTGAGAATAGCCTTACCGATTAATAGAAGATAAGTTAAGTGTAGCAGATGTTTTGTTGGACGGCAGGAAAAGAAGTAAGGAGTTGAAAGTTGAATTAGAACAGAAGCAGACTATCCTTACATTGGCTAATCATCAAGATGTTATTGAGAAGACCAGTTTTTTCGGTGGAGGTACAATATTAATACTGATCACTCTCGCAATCATGCTAAGAGTCATCAAGGCGAAATGTGGCAGGAGAGGTACAAGGCAATCTGAATCCATTGTGTTCCCAACATTTTCGGCTCCAATCATCACACCAGTGCAATTAGCACCGGAGGAATATCCACCGAAACCAAGGAAAACGGATTCTACCATTACACGTCATGCTTGTAGACAGCCCACATCTCCCGTTCCACCTCCTCCTCCCCCTCCTACGGTTATAAACACGCAGCACGCGAAAGAGGGCGAGCCCAGCAGAGTTAAAAATAAGATACAATTTTATGAAAAACCGGTAAAAAGTGCGTCCTACATTTAAT
>OZ016503.1:12484190-12518095 GCA_963966595.1 Physocephala rufipes
TATATATATATATATATATATATATATATATATATATATATATATTATATATATATATATATATATATATATATTATATATATATATATATATATATATATATATATATATATATATATATATATATATATATATATATAATGACCAAAATGACAAGGAAAAAACTGCATTCAGTTCTGCAGTTGGTCATTTCGAATTCAATAGAATGCCGTTTGGGTTAACTGGCGCACCAGCAACTTTTCAAAGGATCATGAATCATATACTTACAGGGTTGCAGGGTTTAGATTGTTTTGTCTACTTGGACGATATAGTAGTTTATGGGAGAAATCTTTATCAGCATGAGGCGAGGTTAACACGAGTTTTTGAAGCATTGAGGAAAAACAATTTGAAATTGAATATTGGTAAATGTCAATTTCTGCGACGAGAAGTCGTGTATTTGGGGCATAAATGTTCAGAAATCGGTGCATTACCAGATCCTCAGAAGGTAGAATGCGTTAAGGATATTGCTCCACCTAAAAATAGAAAAGAGGTGCAAGCATTTTTGGGACTGGTAAATTATTACAGGAAATTTATACCAAACACTTCGAGAATAGCCTTACCGATTAATAAACTACTGAGGAAGAATTCAGTGTTTCAATGGACACTTGAATGCCAGAATGCTTTCGAAAGTTTGAAAAAAGCAATTATAACCCCTCCTGTTTTGGCATACCCAGATTTTAGCAGGGAGTTTATTTTATCCACAGACGCAAGTAGTGAAGCTGTAGGAGCCGTCCTATCTCAAGGGAAAATAGGCGAAGACAGGCCAATAGCGTTCGCAAGTAGGGCATTGAATGACGCAGAAAAGCGTTATTCAACAATAGAGAGGGAATTTCTAGCCATAGTATGGGCTACTAAGAACTTCAGAGCCTATTTACTGGGACGTCCGTTTAAAATAGTAACTGATCATCAACCTTTGAAAGGCGTAGCCAACTTAAAGGATCAAACATCTAGGCTAGCTCGGTTCAGACATAAGCTGTCTGAGTATCAGTTCGAGATCGTGTACAAACCAGGGAAGAAGAATTTAAACGCAGACGCATTAAGCAGAACACCTGTTAGACAAACTGTAGCAGCTGTGGAAACTAGAGCAAAAACTAGAAAAAAGGATGAAAGAAGGAGGCAAGAATTAAAAGCCGCCGCGGATTTCAAAGACTTCCAAACCGGAAAAGATAGCGTTGAAGACAAACAGTCAGTAAAATCAGTCATATTGCTAGAAGATCCGAAGGAGATCGAAACGGTTATTAAAGACTTTCACGACACACCCCTGGGAGGCCATCAGGGAACGGTGAAGACATATTTAAGAATTCGTAATCAGTACAGATGGCCAGGTATGCAACGTCAAGTGAAGGAATATATTAAGAATTGCCCGAAATGTCAGGCAAACAAGAGTAGCATAATGACCAAAATGCCGTTGATATTAACCGACACCCCAAATAAACCATTCGATAAGGTTTATATGGATATAGTAGGCATCTTACCGGAAACAGTGTCGGGTAATAAATACATACTCACTTTTCAGGACGATTTTTCGAAATTTATGGCTTGTGTGGCCATACCGGACGCGGAGGCGTCAACAATAGCCAAAGCGTTTTTTGACGAGGTTATAACTCGTCATGGAATTCCGAAAGTTTTAATCACCGACAACGGAACAAACTTCATTTCGAAAGTATTTTCCGATGTGTTCAAAATCTTAGGGATTAAAAAATTACATATTACGCCATATCATCCTCAAGCAAATGGTTCTTTGGAACGCAGTCACCGTCCGTTAGCTGAATACTTGCGTAGTTTCGCTAAGGAGGATGTATCCAACTGGGATCAATGGCTATCAGCGGCAATGCACGTTCACAACAACACACCTCATATTACAACGAAACAAACTCCTTTCCGCACATTATACGGTTTTGATTCGGAATTTCCTTCAAATTTGAAACGTAAATACAGCCCGGTCTACAATGTGGATGATCCATCCAAAATTCTAAAATTTCAAATTCAAAGAGCACACGAACTCGTGAGACACAACCAAGACATGGCAAAGAAAAAGTCAAAAGAACAGTATGATAAGAAAGCCAATCCTATAGTTTTTAAAATAAGCGATAAGGTAATGTTGAAGAACCAAACGAAGAAAAACAAATTTTCTCCAATATGGGTAGGACCATATACAGTAACTAATGTAAAATCTCCGGTAACAACCGTAATAGCAATAAAAGGAAAAGAAAAAGCTTTCCATAATAATTTACTTAAAATATTTAATAGCAAATAGGAACTCTAGGTTTAGTAATCTTACTAATTAATAGTTTGGCAATAAAGAATTGGATATATAATATACATTAATACATTAATATACATTAATATACATTAATATACATTTATTAATATAAGTTAATACACTTAATAATATACATTTGAGCCATTTTCAGGTACCTTGCAGGCAGAGAAGACGATTTTAGAGAAGAGAGCTCTTCACATTTGTTTCTTTGTCAAGCAAATGTGAACGAGTGATTGTGACAAGAATAATGTTCTTCACATTTGCTTCTATAAGCAAATGTGAATGGAAGATGAATTGCAATTGCCAATGTTGGTTCGATAAACAAGAAAAGCCAACATTGGACGAGCTAACATGGGGGTTAGCTAGAAAACATACATATTGGTATGATTAAAAAATACCACAATGTGTCTCGGTATTTAACGCCGAGTAGGGAAAAGGAAGGTAAATTTAATATAAATTTAGGTTAATTTTATTTAATTTAGTTTTAATTTAGTTAAGTTTAATTTAATATAAATATGATCAAATTTAGATGTGATTAAATTTAGACAATAGCTTTTAAACCTAATTTTAATTGTAGCCCTAGTTAATTTAAGAGTTGTTTAAAAAAAAAGAATTAATTAAAAAAAAACATAAAAAGAAAAAGAAAACAATGAGAAGTTAATTGGAGAAAAAGAAATTGAAAAAAAAAACGAAACAAAACAGAAAAAAGAGAAAAAAAATCCAGGAAATAAGAATGAAAAGTTTCTAAAAAAAATATATATATGTAATAATACTTTAAAAAAAACATAGTAATTAAGATTAGATATAATATCTTCAGCCATCAATTGAAGGAGGGAGCAGGTTGCCGAGGACAAGCAGCAGTTCTTCCGTAATAACCAAGATCTCCAAGCCAGCAACTAGCAGCGTAGAAAAGAAGGAGTTGGGAATTGACAGTGTTTTGAAGACATCCAGAAAAAATCGGGTAAACGCAAAGTATTTGAATAAATACCACAGGCAGGCGATTATTAAATGGTGTCCGCGAAGGTCCGGGGTACGACGATAGCTAATAGTAAACTTATTACATCGCATTACCGCCGGATTGGACATTTAAAAGGTAGAGTATATGGATACTTGGTACATAGTGAAACCAAAGGTACCATGCTCAAGACAACTAAACGTCCTATATGAAGATGAAAAACCACATTAAAAGTTGCAGAAATGTATACTTGGCGCGAACTAAAGCCAATGCTACACAACCGATAGTTTCATATTCAGCGGAAATATTGTAGAACATTAAACGATCGCATAAACAATAAATGATTGCATCAACATGATTGCCGAAATTTACCCATGGATGATTTAATGCTGACCACGTCATAGATAACTTTCAAAGTTGGCTATTCTTTTCTTCAAGAAGAATTATGGAGAAGTTTACAACACTCATTACTGGAGCCAATAGAGCAAGCTCAACGCGGAAGGACGACAACCGGAGTTCCAACAGCGCAGCAGTGCCAGATATAGAAAATTAAATCATATTATTATAGTGTTGCTATAATCTTTGTTATATAGTATTGTAAGTGTAGCATATCGGATATATGTAGTAGAGTAAAAACAAAACAAAAATCCCTAGAAGCTAAGTTCCATTGTATGAACATTGAGTAAAGTTATAAGTTAGTTAAGTAGATATTTATTTTAAAAAACCTCAAAATAATGTAATAAGAAAAAATTACTATTGATTCTCGATAATAATTTTTTCTTACCCGAAGGGTGGAGGGATGTTGTAGGTCAAAATCATTGTTCAATCGCTGAGCATAGTTTTAGGCTTAAATATTTAAAAGCACAAGCTCATGACACGGAAATGCGAAATTAACGCTACGAAGATGACATACTTTAATTAAAAGAAATTAAAGTGGCACAAGAATTCGAACAAGGTTTTTTGTGTTAACCCGGAAAAACTATGCGGAAATATTCACATTGCGAGAATTCAAATTTGTGATAGCTGCATTTTTGTGGCGAAACGGGGTCATGAAGTATTTTGTGTACGTCTCAGCGAAACAAGCTCGAGCAATGGTTTTGACCAACGTTAAAAAGTATATATAAGTGATGATCAGAGTGGATGATGAGAGTTCAATAGTGGTGTGGTTAAGTAGTCAAGTAGTCAAGTTGTTAAGTGGTTAAGTGGTTAAGTGGTTGAGTGATATAGCGTGTTGGGTGCTAGTATCTAGTGCGATATTTAGAAGCAGTCAACGGAAAAAGTTAACTAAAGATAAAGCATGCGACCAATCAATTAGAAAGTTAAAAAAAAAGTTCAAAGAATAGAGTGAGTAGAGTTCAGTCAAGTTAAAGAACGCACTAGAGCAAAAGGAAAGTTAAAAATTAAGTTTTGAAAGGAATGTAAATATGAAGTGCTGAAATAAAGTGATTTAAAAATATAAAAAAGGCGTAATTAATAATTAAAAAGGACAAGTTATTCAAACAACAACCATCCCCGCAGCCATCCCCAAAGGACTTCACGGAGCCCCCTCAAGGACATTCCCCAGGCATCAACGATCCTTTTTTTATACAACATTTGGCGCAGCCGGTTCTCACGAACCAAAGATCGCAGGTAAGTGGAATTTTGGAATGTTTTAGAAAATTTTCAAAAGAGGATCAAAAGAGGAAATTTATAAAAAAAGGGAAAAAATCTGTAGTGAATTTCAATAAATGAATTTGGTGAATAAATATCTAAATATTCATATCGGCACACAACACATACACACAAACAAAAAGAAGCAGACGTTCTTTAATATTCGCTGCTTGATACAGTTGAAAGCGCTTATAATAGCAATTCTCTGTATCCACACTAAACATATTTTAAACAAAAGCTATCCAAGCTTTACACAAACAAAATTCACAAACAAAGTGACAATTTATAAAATATAATCATAAATTAGGCAAAATTAATAAATAGATACACTACACATTTTTCGTAAAAAATCTGAATCGGGTGGAGTAGAAATCGTGTTTCCGTTTAGTGAATTCCTTTTATTGTAAAAGTTTTTTTTTAAATAAAGATAATTTTCTGACGTGCTTCAATAGCCGTTGTTTAAATTTGTGAAGCGGGCTTCAGAATAGCAGTTCACAGTATTTAGAATTATAATCTGAAATTTTAATACAGAGAAAAATGCATTGTTTCGTTTGCGAGATTAAAATAAAAGGAAAAGAAATGGAAGCACACTTGGATACCTATAGGAAGTTATTTCGAAAAATAGAAATGATAATGAAACATATTGACCAGGAGGAGAATAAAGAGGGAGGTATATATGTTCAATGTTGTAAGAAATAAGAATAAAATATTATAAGTGTTAAACACAAAAAATGTATATATATATTTTCACAAAGTATAAAAAAATTTTAATAAAATAAACTTGAACTTGCAAAATAATTTTTTTTCGTTAATTGCAAAAATGCATTACTTGCACTTTCGCTACTAGCTGCACACACGATGAGGAAGTGCAAAAGAAAATTAAATGAACAAAAAGAGAAAAAAAAATAATTAAAAGAGTTGTAAAAATTAGGTCGTTTTTTTGTGAATCAATGTAATTTGAGAAAACATTGAGTATGACATGAAGAAGTTTATTTTATAATAAATATTTAAAAGGAAAAAAAACGAAACGAGGAAAAAAAAAGGGTTGACATGACCAGCACAATTTTTATTGATGGCTACCAATGTCCAGTGGGAGAAAATATGTAGAGATTTAGAAAAGAAGTATAGAAATTTGTCGGGACAAGTAGAAAGATATACGGAGAAGGCATGGGTAACCCTAGCAAATATAGTTAACAATAAAGAAAACATCAACTTAATTAAAGATAAAATACGAGCGCTTGGTCCGGTTTCGGCTATAGAAAAGGCCGATGCTATTGCTGACGAAATATTAGGTTTTTTGGAGCAGAGAAGTGCTTCATCGTCAACAGAAATATAATTGTGGAAAAATGAGTTTGCAGCATTAAAGAAGAGATACGACAGTTACTTGTTGGATAGACAAGTAGAGGAAGCGTTATTGGGCGAATTAGAGGAAGAGAATGCAAAATTGCGGAAATTGCTAAATTTACACGAAGTAACCCTTACACACACGCAAAGATCGAAAGAGGAATTTGTTTCATTAGAAGAGGCTAATAACAGAATTCAACAGCTAAAGGAAGAGAATAGGTTACTCAGGCAAGAAGTAGTCCTTTCACAGGAAACGAGTATACACCATAAAGAACCAAGTGGTTTTATTCTGCAAGCTAAGAAAGGTAATACCCCAGAAATCAAGATGGGTATTAATGAAATTGCTAAAACCGTAAACAGGTTGGTCCCGTTGTTCTCAGGAGCACCATCCGTAGACCTACGCAGTGAGGTATATAAGTTTATAGAAGGATGTGACTTAGCAGCTAGGGGTATTAGCTCATCGGAGCTGCAAGATTTCTTTGCATGCGTAAAACAGAGACTGCATGGAAACGCCTATAATCTACTTCGTAGTAAAAAATTTAATAGCATTGAAGAGCTTTGCTCGACTATTAAGAAAAGCTACCTGCAGTATAGATCCCTAGATTCAGTGCTAGCAGAAATCCAGAGCATGAGACAAGTTGCCGGGGAAGAAATAAGGCAATTCGCTGAGAGATTGCAAAATCTCAAATCGCAAGCAGATGATCTCATTACCAACATATACAAGGGGCAATTGGATACAGCCCTTAAATTGGAAATGGAGCTTCCATAATGAAAGCTTTTAAATTAGGCTTATCAGATGAAGCTCTAAGAATGTATATGATTGGCTCGGTAGAAAAAACTTGAGGGAAACGGGAGGGAAGAAAGTCTCGTAGAACAGGCAGTGGAAATAGCAGATGACATTCATAAAGCAGGAATGAGACAATCAAGCTATATTGGGGCGATGCAAAACTCACAAAATGATCGATACGCAGATAGATTAATTGCGTACTCACCAGAAGTGGGAAAAAATAAAAGCTTTAGGTACAACAACCGTTTCCAGAATAATACACATATAAGTGTTGTGTGCAGTTTCTGCAACAAAAAAGGACATACGAGGGAGGATTGTGTGACCAGGAAAAATTCTCCTTTCTGCGAAAAGTGTTTTATGTATGGACACGAAACCAATTGGAGGTGTAGAAAACGAGAAGAAATAACTCGGCATAATTTCACACCAATGAAAAATAACACTCCACAGAGGATTAACCAATGGCCAAGGAAGAACGATAATAATTTGAACGCTAACCAGACGCAAGAAGGAAGATATACAGTACCTACTACAGGGAAGAATAAAACAAGCGCAGCTTGTCATTGGTGCAATAGGCCTGGACATATGGTAATAAATTGTCAGGCGAAGTAGAATTGGGAGACGTTTCAGGGAAACTCCCGAGGGCCCAGGAAAGGCCAGTAACCTGGGAACCCAAAAATTATAGTAACAGAGGCCAAAATCGACAAAGTAAGATGAATTATACGTCCGGAGTGACAGTTGACACATCTAATCGTAAAGATGTCCCAGAGAGGAGAAAAAATTCGAGAAAATCACGTGAAAATTTAAACGTAGGAATTATACAAAATAATACTTGCCTACCTATTAGTGTAGAGAATGAAAATAAGGAAGAAATACAACTTAAGAAAAATAAAGGGAAAAATAATAACAGTTTGGCAAATATTGAAAACGTTTCTAGTTATGGAACTAAATCAGAAGATGATGTGTTCATCGAGTTTCCTTGCGCGGAGGCAACTAATGAAAAACTCATTTTGCTAGTGGACACAGGAGCTGACACTAGTCTGGGTAAAGGAAATTCCATAAAGGCTGACGTACGAAGTAATGAGTCAGTAAAGAAAGCATTGAGTGGTGCTTTTGGAGGATCTGCTTCAACGACAGGAACTGTCAAAGTTATTCATAGCAACTGACCACGCCTTGGTTTAACGCTACACACGGTGTCACTTGAACAAGGACTGCCTGGCGACGGTATACTTGGCAGGGATAACTTATGGAATAAGTCTGTCATAAATTCACTGAAGAAGCAGATAGATATGTTTAATATAGAGGGAGAGCATATCGCAAAACTACCTGTGTTGAGAATACAAGGAAGAAATCCTTATTTTAAAAATGCGTTGGTAAAAGGTAGATCAACATGTATTGTGCAGATAGAATTAAAAACAAAAATTTCAGAGGTCGTAATACATAAAATGGAAGTTTCACCAGGATATAAACTATATGGGAGAAACTTTAGTAAAAGTTGAAAAGGGTATTGTGAATGTCCCTATTTTAAATGCTACGGAAGAAGATTTCATTGTTGATGACAACTTCATTCCAGAATTTAGTGATTTCCGTGATTTCAGGGAATTGACGGATTCAGAAAGCAAGGTAAACAGTATTAGCAGCTGTAACAACGAAAAGCGAATAAAGACTCTATTACGTGAATTAGATTTGGATAACACACTAAACTTTGAGGAACGGGAATCAATTTTAAGGATTTGCGCATCGTTCAACGACATTTTTCTATTAGAGGGTGATAAACTGTCTTGCGCCCCTGTATTAACCCATAAAATTCCTACAAAGTTGAATCAACCGCCGATTAATCAAAAACAGTACCGCCTTCCCCAAGCACATAGGGAAGAAATAAATAAACAAATAAATAAATTGTTGGAGGATGAAATTATTTCCCCGAGTACATCCCCATGGAATTCTCCATTACTGCTAGTCCCTAAGAAGAGTGGAAAGGATGGAGAAAAGAAATGGAGATTAGTAATTGACTACAGGAAATTGAATGAGGCAACCGTAAAACAAGTGTTTCCAATACCCAGAATAGATGAAATATTGGATCAGCTTGGGAGCTGTAGATATTTCTCAACTTTAGACCTAGCCAGCGGCTATCATCAAGTCATGGTAGACCAAAATGACAAGGAAAAAACTGCATTCAGTTCTGCAGTTGGTCATTTCGAATTCAATAGAATGCCGTTTGGGTTAACTGGCGCACCAGCAACTTTTCAAAGGATCATGAATCATATACTTACAGGGTTGCAGGGTTTAGATTGTTTTGTCTACTTGGACGATATAGTAGTTTATGGGAGAAATCTTTATCAGCATGAGGCGAGGTTAACACGAGTTTTTGAAGCATTGAGGAAAAACAATTTGAAATTGAATATTGGTAAATGTCAATTTCTGCGACGAGAAGTCGTGTATTTGGGGCATAAATGTTCAGAAATCGGTGCATTACCAGATCCTCAGAAGGTAGAATGCGTTAAGGATATTGCTCCACCTAAAAATAGAAAAGAGGTGCAAGCATTTTTGGGACTGGTAAATTATTACAGGAAATTTATACCAAACACTTCGAGAATAGCCTTACCGATTAATAAACTACTGAGGAAGAATTCAGTGTTTCAATGGACACTTGAATGCCAGAATGCTTTCGAAAGTTTGAAAAAAGCAATTATAACCCCTCCTGTTTTGGCATACCCAGATTTTAGCAGGGAGTTTATTTTATCCACAGACGCAAGTAGTGAAGCTGTAGGAGCCGTCCTATCTCAAGGGAAAATAGGCGAAGACAGGCCAATAGCGTTCGCAAGTAGGGCATTGAATGACGCAGAAAAGCGTTATTCAACAATAGAGAGGGAATTTCTAGCCATAGTATGGGCTACTAAGAACTTCAGAGCCTATTTACTGGGACGTCCGTTTAAAATAGTAACTGATCATCAACCTTTGAAAGGCATAGCCAACTTAAAGAATCAAACATCTAGGCTAGCTCGGTTCAGACATAAGCTGTCTGAGTATCAGTTCGAGATCGTGTACAAACCAGGGAAGAAGAATTTAAACGCAGACGCATTAAGAAGAATACCTGTTAGACAAACTGTAGCAGCTGTGGAAACTAGAGCAAAAACTAGAAAAAAGGATGGAAGAAGGAGGCAAGAATTAAAAGCCGCCGCGGATTTCAAAGACTTCCAAACCGGAAAAGATAGCGTTGAAGACAAACAGTCAGTAAAATCAGTCATATTGCTAGAAGATCCGAAGGAGATCGAAACGGTTATTAAAGACTTTCACGACACACCCCTGGGAGGCCATCAGGGAACGGTGAAGACATATTTAAGAATTCGTAATCAGTACAGATGGCCAGGTATGCAACGTCAAGTGAAGGAATATATTAAGAATTGCCCGAAATGTCAGGCAAACAAGAGTAGCATAATGACCAAAATGCCGTTGATATTAACCGACACCCCAAATAAACCATTCGATAAGGTTTATATGGATATAGTAGGCATCTTACCGGAAACAGTGTCGGGTAATAAATACATACTCACTTTTCAGGACGATTTTTCGAAATTTATGGCTTGTGTGGCCATACCGGACGCGGAGGCGTCAACAATAGCCAAAGCGTTTTTTGACGAGGTTATAACTCGTCATGGAATTCCGAAAGCTTTAATCACCGACAACGGAACAAACTTCATTTCGAAAGTATTTTCCGATGTGTGCAAAATCTTAGGGATTAAAAAATTACATATTACGCCATATCATCCTCAAGCAAATGGTTCTTTGGAACGCAGTCACCGTCCGTTAGCTGAATACTTGCGTAGTTTCGCTAAGGAGGATGTATCCAACTGGGATCAATGGCTATCAGCGGAAATGCACGTTCACAACAACACACCTCATATTACAACGAAACAAACTCCTTTCCGCACATTATACGGTTTTGATTCGGAATTTCCTTCAAATTTGAAACGTAAATACAGCCCGGTCTACAATGTGGATGATCCATCCAAAATTCTAAAATTTCAAATTCAAAGAGCACACGAACTCGTGAGACACAACCAAGACATGGCAAAGAAAAAGTCAAAAGAACAGTATGACAAGAAAGCCAATCCTATAGTTTTTAAAATAAGCGATAAGGTAATGTTGAAGAACCAAACGAAGAAAAACAAATTTTCTCCAATATGGGTAGGACCATATACAGTAACTAATGTAAAATCTCCGGTAACAACTTTTCAAAGGATCATGAATCATATACTTACAGGGTTGCAGGGTTTAGATTGTTTTGTCTACTTGGACGATATAGTAGTTTATGGGAGAAATCTTTATCAGCATGAGGCGAGGTTAACACGAGTTTTTGAAGCATTGAGGAAAAACAATTTGAAATTGAATATTGGTAAATGTCAATTTCTGCGACGAGAAGTCGTGTATTTGGGGCATAAATGTTCAGAAATCGGTGCATTACCAGATCCTCAGAAGGTAGAATGCGTTAAGGATATTGCTCCACCTAAAAATAGAAAAGAGGTGCAAGCATTTTTGGGACTGGTAAATTATTACAGGAAATTTATACCAAACACTTCGAGAATAGCCTTACCGATTAATAAACTACTGAGGAAGAATTCAGTGTTTCAATGGACACTTGAATGCCAGAATGCTTTTGAAAGTTTGAAAAAAGCAATTATAACCCCTCCTGTTTTGGCATACCCAGATTTTAGCAGGGAGTTTATTTTATCCACAGACGCAAGTAGTGAAGCTGTAGGAGCCGTCCTATCTCAAGGGAAAATAGGCGAAGACAGGCCAATAGCGTTCGCAAGTAGGGCATTGAATGACGCAGAAAAGCGTTATTCAACAATAGAGAGGGAATTTCTAGCCATAGTATGGGCTACTAAGAACTTCAGAGCCTATTTACTGGGACGTCCGTTTAAAATAGTAACTGATCATCAACCTTTGAAAGGCGTAGCCAACTTAAAGGATCAAACATCTAGGCTAGCTCGGTTCAGACATAAGCTGTCTGAGTATCAGTTCGAGATCGTGTACAAACCAGGGAAGAAGAATTTAAACGCAGACGCATTAAGCAGAATACCTGTTAGACAAACTGTAGCAGCTGTGGAAACTAGAGCAAAAACTAGAAAAAAGGATGAAAGAAGGAGGCAAGAATTAAAAGCCGCCGCGGATTTCAAAGACTTCCAAACCGGAAAAGATAGCGTTGAAGACAAACAGTCAGTAAAATCAGTCATATTGCTAGAAGATCCGAAGGAGATCGAAACGGTTATTAAAGACTTTCACGACACACCCCTGGGAGGCCATCAGGGAACGGTGAAGACATATTTAAGAATTCGTAATCAGTACAGATGGCCAGGTATGCAACGTCAAGTGAAGGAATATATTAAGAATTGCCCGAAATGTCAGGCAAACAAGAGTAGCATAATGACCAAAATGCCGTTGATATTAACCGACACCCCAAATAAACCATTCGATAAGGTTTATATGGATATAGTAGGCATCTTACCGGAAACAGTGTCGGGTAATAAATACATACTCACTTTTCAGGACGATTTTTCGAAATTTATGGCTTGTGTGGCCATACCGGACGCGGAGGCGTCAACAATAGCCAAAGCGGTTTTGGACGAGGTTATAACTCGTCATGGAATTCCGAAAGTTTTAATCACCGACAACGGAACAAACTTCATTTCGAAAGTATTTTCCGATGTGTGCAAAATCTTAGGGATTAAAAAATTACATATTACGCCATATCATCCTCAAGCAAATGGTTCTTTGGAACGCAGTCACCGTCCGTTAGCTGAATACTTGCGTAGTTTCGCTAAGGAGGATGTATCCAACTGGGATCAATGGCTATCAGCGGCAATGCACGTTCACAACAACACACCTCATATTACAACGAAACAAACTCCTTTCCGCACATTATACGGTTTTGATTCGGAATTTCCTTCAAATTTAAAACGTAAATGCAGCCCGGTCTACAATGTGGATGATCCATCCAAAATTCTAAAATTTCAAATTCAAAGAGCACACGAACTCGTGAGACACAACCAAGACATGGCAAAGAAAAAGTCAAAAGAACAGTATGATAAGAAAGCCAATCCTATAGTTTTTAAAATAAGCGATAAGGTAATGTTGAAGAACCAAACGAAGAAAAACAAATTTTCTCCAATATGGGTAGGACCATATACAGTAACTAATGTAAAATCTCCGGTAACAACCGTAATAGCAATAAAAGGAAAAGAAAAAGCTTTCCATAATAATTTACTTAAAATATTTAATAGCAAATAGGAACTCTAGGTTTAGTAATCTTACTAATTAATAGTTTGGCAATAAAGAATTGGATATATAATATACATTAATACATTAATATACATTAATATACATTAATATACATTTATTAATATAAGTTAATACACTTAATAATATACATTTGAGCCATTTTCAGGTACCTTGCCGGCAGAGAAGACGATTTTAGAGAAGAGAGCTCTTCACATTTGTTTCTTTGTCAAGCAAATGTGAACGAGTGATTGTGACAAGAATAATGTTCTTCACATTTGCTTCTATAAGCAAATGTGAATGGAAGATGAATTGCAATTGCCAATGTTGGTTCGATAAACAAGAAAAGCCAACATTGGACGAGCTAACATGGGGGTTAGCTAGAAAACATACATATTGGTATGATTAAAAAATACCACAATGTGTCTCGGTATTTAACGCCGAGTAGGGAAAAGGAAGGTAAATTTAATATAAATTTAGGTTAATTTTATTTAATTTAGTTTTAATTTAGTTAAGTTTAATTTAATATAAATATGATCAAATTTAGATGTGATTAAATTTAGACAATAGCTTTTAAACCTAATTTTAATTGTAGCCCTAGTTAATTTAAGAGTTGTTTAAAAAAAAAGAATTAATTAAAAAAAAACATAAAAAGAAAAAGAAAACAATGAGAAGTTAATTGGAGAAAAAGAAATTGAAAAAAAAACGAAACAAAACAGAAAAAAGAGAAAAAAAATCCAGGAAATAAGAATGAAAAGTTTCTAAAAAAAATATATATATGTAATAATACTTTAAAAAAAACATAGTAATTAAGATTAGATATAATATCTTCAGCCATCAATTGAAGGAGGGAGCAGGTTGCCAGGGACAAGCAGCAGTTCTTCCGTAATAAACAAGATCTCCAAGCCAGCAACTAGCAGCGTAGAAAAGAAGGAGTTGGGAATTGACAGTGTTTTGAAGACATCCAGAAAAAATCGGGTAAACGCAAAGTATTTGAATAAATACCACAGGCAGGCGATTATTAAATGGTGTCCGCGAAGGTCCGGGGTACGACGATAGCTAATAGTAAACTTATTACATCGCATTACCGCCGGATTGGACATTTAAAAGGTAGAGTATATGGATACTTGGTACATAGTGAAACCAAAGGTACCATGCTCAAGACAACTAAACGTCCTATATGAAGATGAAAAACCACATTAAAAGTTGCAGAAATGTATACTTGGCGCGAACTAAAGCCAATGCTACACAACCGATAGTTTCATATTCAGCGGAAATATTGTAGAACATTAAACGATCGCATAAACAATAAATGATTGCATCAACATGATTGCCGAAATTTACCCATGGATGATTTAATGCTGACCACGTCATAGATAACTTTCAAAGTTGGCTATTCTTTTCTTCAAGAAGAATTATGGAGAAGTTTACAACACTCATTACTGGAGCCAATAGAGCAAGCTCAACGCGGAAGGACGACAACCGGAGTTCCAACAGCGCAGCAGTGCCAGATATAGAAAATTAAATCATATTATTATAGTGTTGCTATAATCTTTGTTATATAGTATTGTAAGTGTAGCATATCGGATATATGTAGTAGAGTAAAAACAAAACAAAAATCCCTAGAAGCTAAGTTCCATTGTATGAACATTGAGTAAAGTTATAAGTTAGTTAAGTAGATATTTATTTTAAAAAACCTCAAAATAATGTAATAAGAAAAAATTACTATTGATTCTCGATAATAATTTTTTCTTACCCGAAGGGTGGAGGGATGTTGTAGGTCAAAATCATTGTTCAATCGCTGAGCATAGTTTTAGGCTTAAATATTTAAAAGCACAAGCTCATGACACGGAAATGCGAAATTAACGCTACGAAGATGACATACTTTAATTAAAAGAAATTAAAGTGGCACAAGAATTCGAACAAGGTTTTTTGTGTTAACCCGGAAAAACTATGCGGAAATATTCACATTGCGAGAATTCAAATTTGTGATAGCTGCATTTTTGTGGCGAAACGGGGTCATGAAGTATTTTGTGTACGTCTCAGCGAAACAAGCTCGAGCAATGGTTTTGACCAACGTTAAAAAGTATATATAAGTGATGATCAGAGTGGATGATGAGAGTTCAATAGTGGTGTGGTTAAGTAGTCAAGTAGTCAAGTTGTTAAGTGGTTAAGTGGTTAAGTGGTTGAGTGATATAGCGTGTTGGGTGCTAGTATCTAGTGCGATATTTAGAAGCAGTCAACGGAAAAAGTTAACTAAAGATAAAGCATGCGACCAATCAATTAGAAAGTTAAAAAAAAAGTTCAAAGAATAGAGTGAGTAGAGTTCAGTCAAGTTAAAGAACGCAGTAGAGCAAATGGAAAGTTAAAAATTAAGTTTTGAAAGGAATGTAAATATGAAGTGCTGAAATAAAGTGATTTAAAAATATAAAAAAGGCGTAATTAATAATTAAAAAGGACAAGTTATTCAAACAACAACCATCCCCGCAGCCATCCCCGAAGGACTTCACGGAGCCCCCTCAAGGACATTCCCCAGGCATCAACGATCCTTTTTTTATACAACATTTGGCGCAGCCGGTTCTCACGAACCAAAGATCGCAGGTAAGTGGAATTTTGGAATGTTTTAGAAAATTTTCAAAAGAGGATCAAAAGAGGAAATTTATAAAAAAAGGGAAAAAATCTGTAGTGAATTTCAATAAATGAATTTGGTGAATAAATATCTAAATATTCATATCGGCACACAACACATACACACAAACAAAAAGAAGCAGACGTTCTTTAATATTCGCTGCTTGATACAGTTGAAAGCGCTTATAATAGCAATTCTCTGTATCCACACTAAACATATTTTAAACAAAAGCTATCCAAGCTTTACACAAACAAAATTCACAAACAAAGTGACAATTTATAAAATATAATCATAAATTAGGCAAAATTAATAAATAGATACACTACACATTTTTCGTAAAAAATCTGAATCGGGTGGAGTAGAAATCGTGTTTCCGTTTAGTGAATTCCTTTTATTGTAAAAGTTTTTTTTTAAATAAAGATAATTTTCTGACGTGCTTCAATAGCCGTTGTTTAAATTTGTGAAGCGGGCTTCAGAATAGCAGTTCACAGTATTTAGAATTATAATCTGAAATTTTAATACAGAGAAAAATGCATTGTTTCGTTTGCGAGATTAAAATAAAAGGAAAAGAAATGGAAGCACACTTGGATACCTATAGGAAGTTATTTCGAAAAATAGAAATGATAATGAAACATATTGACCATGAGGAGAATAAAGAGGGAGGTATATATGTTCAATGTTGTAAGAAATAAGAATAAAATATTATAAGTGTTAAACACAAAAAAATGTATATATATATTTTCACAAAGTATAAAAAAATTTTAATAAAATAAACTTGAACTTGCAAAATAATTTTTTTTCGTTAATTGCAAAAATGCATTACTTGCACTTTCGCTACTAGCTGCACACACGATGAGGAAGTGCAAAAGAAAATTAAATGAACAAAAAGAGAAAAAAAAAATAATTAAAAGAGTTGTAAAAATTAGGTCGTTTTTTTGTGAATCAATGTAATTTGAGAAAACATTGAGTATGACATGAAGAAGTTTATTTTATAATAAATATTTAAAAGGAAAAAAAAACGAAACGAGGAAAAAAAAGGGTTGACATGACCAGCACAATTTTTATTGATGGCTACCAATGTCCAGTGGGAGAAAATATGTAGAGATTTAGAAAAGAAGTATAGAAATTTGTCGGGACAAGTAGAAAGATATACGGAGAAGGCATGGGTAACCCTAGCAAATATAGTTAACAATAAAGAAAACATCAACTTAATTAAAGATAAAATACGAGCGCTTGGTCGGGTTTCGGCTATAGAAAAGGCCGATGCTATTACTGACGAAATATTAGGTTTTTTGGAGCAGAGAAGTGCTTCATCGTCAACAGAAATATAATTGTGGAAAAATGAGTTTGCAGCATTAAAGAAGAGATACGACAGTTACTTGTTGGATAGACAAGTAGAGGAAGCGTTATTGGGCGAATTAGAGGAAGAGAATGCAAAATTGCGGAAATTGCTAAATTTACACGAAGTAACCCTTACACACACGCAAAGATCGAAAGAGGAATTTGTTTCATTAGAAGAGGCTAATAACAGAATTCAACAGCTAAAGGAAGAGAATAGGTTACTCAGGCAAGAAGTAGTCCTTTCACAGGAAACGAGTATACACCATAAAGAACCAAGTGGTTTTATTCTGCAAGCTAAGAAAGGTAATACCCCAGAAATCAAGATGGGTATTAATGAAATTGCTAAAACCGTAAACAGGTTGGTCCCGTTGTTCTCAGGAGCACCATCCGTAGACCTACGCAGTGAGGTATATAAGTTTATAGAAGGATGTGACTTAGCAGCTAGGGGTATTAGCTCATCGGAGTTGCAAGATTTCTTTGCATGCGTAAAACAGAGACTGCATGGAAACGCCTATAATCTACTTCGTAGTAAAAAATTTAATAGCATTGAAGAGCTTTGCTCGACTATTAAGAAAAGCTACCTGCAGTATAGATCCCTAGATTCAGTGCTAGCAGAAATCCAGAGCATGAGACAAGTTGCCGGGGAAGAAATAAGGCAATTCGCTGAGAGATTGCAAAATCTCAAATCGCAAGCAGATGATCTCATTACCAACATATACAAGGGGCAATTGGATACAGCCCTTAAATTGGAAATGGAGCTTCCATAATGAAAGCTTTTAAATTAGGCTTATCAGATGAAGCTCTAAGAATGTATATGATTGGCTCGGGAGAAAAACTTTAGAAAGTCTCGTAGAACAGGCAGTGGAAATAGCAGATGACATTCATAAAGCAGGAATGAAACAATCAAGCTATATTGGGGCGATGCAAAACTCACAAAATGACCGATACGCAGATAGATTAATTGCGTACTCACCAGAAGTGGGAAAAAATAAAAGCTTTAGGTACAACAACCGTTACAGAATAATACACAAATAAGTGTTGTGTGCAGTTTCTGCAACAAAAAAGGACATACGAGGGAGGATTGTGTGACCAGGAAAAATTCTCCTTTCTGCGAAAAGTGTTTTATGTATGGACACGAAACCAATTGGAGGTGTAGAAAACGAGAAGAAATAACTCGGCATAATTTCACACCAATGAAAAATAACACTCCACAGAGGATTAACCAATGGCCAAGGAAGAACGATAATAATTTGAACGCTAACCAGACGCAAGAAGGAAGATATACAGTACCTACTACAGGGAAGAATAAGACAAGCGCAGCTTGTCATTGGTGCAATAGGCCTGGACATATGGTAATAAATTGTCAGGCGAAGTAGAATTGGGAGACGTTTCAGGGAAACTCCCGAGGGCCCAGGAAAGGCCAGTAACCTGGGAACCCAAAAATTATAGTAACAGAGGCCAAAATCGACAAAGTAAGATGAATTATACGTCCGGAGTGACAGTTGACACATCTAATCGTAAAGATGTCCCAGAGAGGAGAAAAAATTCGAGAAAATCACGTGAAAATTTAAACGTAGGAATTATACAAAATAATACTTGCCTACCTATTAGTGTAGAGAATGAAAATAAGGAAGAAATACAACTTAAGAAAAATAAAGGGAAAAATAATAACAGTCTGGCAAATATTGAAAACGTTTCTAGTTATGGAACTAAATCAGAAGATGATGTGTTCATCGAGTTTCCTTGCGCGGAGGCAACTAATGAAAAACTCATTTTGCTAGTGGACACAGGAGCTGACACTAGTCTGAGTAAAGGAAATTCCATAAAGGCTGACGTACGAAGTAATGAGTCAGTAAAGAAAGCATTGAGTGGTGCTTTTGGAGGATCTGCTTCAACGACAGGAACTGTCAAAGTTATTCATAGCAACTGGCCACGCCTTGGTTTAACGCTACACACGGTGTCACTTGAACAAGGACTGCCTGGCGACGGTATACTTGGCAGGGATAACTTATGGAATAAGTCTGTCATAAATTCACTGAAGAAGCAGATAGATATGTTTAATATAGAGGGAGAGCATATCGCAAAACTACCTATGTTGAGAATACAAGGAAGAAATCCTTATTTTAAAAATGCGTTGGTAAAAGGTAGATCAACATGTATTGTGCAGATAGAATTAAAAACAAAAATTTCAGAGGTCGTAATACATAAAATGGAAGTTTCACCAGGAGTTTATATGGGAGAAACTTTAGTAAAAGTTGAAAAGGGTATTGTGAATGTCCCTATTTTAAATGCTACGGAAGAAGATTTCATTGTTGATGACAACTTCATTCCAGAATTTAGTGATTTCCGTGATTTCAGGGAATTGACGGATTCAGAAAGCAAGGTAAACAGTATTAGCAGCTGTAACAACGAAAAGCGAATAAAGACTCTATTACGTGAATTAGATTTGGATAACACACTAAACTTTGAGGAACGGGAATCAATTTTAAGGATTTGCGCATCGTTCAACGACATTTTTCTATTAGAGGGTGATAAACTGTCTTGCGCCCCTGTATTAACCCATAAAATTCCTACAAAGTTGAATCAACCGCCGATTAATCAAAAACAGTACCGCCTTCCCCAAGCACATAGGGAAGAAATAAATAAACAAATAAATAAATTGTTGGAGGATGAAATTATTTCCCCGAGTACATCCCCATGGAATTCTCCATTACTGCTAGTCCCTAAGAAGAGTGGAAAGGATGGAGAAAAGAAATGGAGATTAGTAATTGACTACAGGAAATTGAATGAGGCAACCGTAAAACAAGTGTTTCCAATACCCAGAATAGATGAAATATTGGATCAGCTTGGGAGCTGTAGATATTTCTCAACTTTAGACCTAGCCAGCGGCTATCATCAAGTCATGGTAGACCAAAATGACAAGGAAAAAACTGCATTCAGTTCTGCAGTTGGTCATTTCGAATTCAATAGAATGCCGTTTGGGTTAACTGGCGCACCAGCAACTTTTCAAAGGATCATGAATCATATACTTACAGGGTTGCAGGGTTTAGATTGTTTTGTCTACTTGGACGATATAGTATTTTATGGGAGAAATCTTTATCAGCATGAGGCGAGGTTAACACGAGTTTTTGAAGCATTGAGGAAAAACAATTTGAAATTGAATATTGGTAAATGTCAATTTCTGCGACGAGAAGTCGTGTATTTGGGGCATAAATGTTCAGAAATCGGTGCATTACCAGATCCTCAGAAGGTAGAATGCGTTAAGGATATTGCTCCACCTAAAAATAGAAAAGAGGTGCAAGCATTTTTGGGACTGGTAAATTATTACAGGAAATTTATACCAAACACTTCGAGAATAGCCTTACCGATTAATAAACTACTGAGGAAGAATTCAGTGTTTCAATGGACACTTGAATGCCAGAATGCTTTTGAAAGTTTGAAAAAAGCAATTTATAACCCCTCCTGTTTTGGCATACCCAGATTTTAGCAGGGAGTTTATTTTATCCACAGACGCAAGTAGTGAAGCTGTAGGAGCCGTCCTATCTCAAGGGAAAATAGGCGAAGACAGGCCAATAGCGTTCGCAAGTAGGGCATTGAATGACGCAGAAAAGCGTTATTCAACAATAGAGAGGGAATTTCTAGCCATAGTATGGGCTACTAAGAACTTCAGAGCCTATTTACTGGGACGTCCGTTTAAAATAGTAACTGATCATCAACCTTTGAAAGGCGTAGCCAACTTAAAGGATCAAACATCTAGGCTAGCTCGGTTCAGACATAAGCTGTCTGAGTATCAGTTCGAGATCGTGTACAAACCAGGGAAGAAGAATTTAAACGCAGACGCATTAAGCAGAATACCTGTTAGACAAACTGTAGCAGCTGTGGAAACTAGAGCAAAAACTAGAAAAAAGGATGGAAGAAGGAGGCAAGAATTAAAAGCCGCCGCGGATTTCAAAGACTTCCAAACCGGAAAAGATAGCGTTGAAGACAAACAGTCAGTAAAATCAGTCATATTGCTAGAAGATCCGAAGGAGATCGAAACGGTTATTAAAGACTTTCACGACACACCCCTGGGAGGCCATCAGGGAACGGTGAAGACATATTTAAGAATTCGTAATCAGTACAGATGGCCAGGTATGCAACGTCAAGTGAAGGAATATATTAAGAATTGCCCGAAATGTCAGGCAAACAAGAGTAGCATAATGACCAAAATGCCGTTGATATTAACCGACACCCCAAATAAACCATTCGATAAGGTTTATATGGATATAGTAGGCATCTTACCGGAAACAGTGTCGGGTAATAAATACATACTCACTTTTCAGGACGATTTTTCGAAATTTATGGCTTGCGTGGCCATACCGGACGCGGAGGCGTCAACAATAGCCAAAGCGTTTTTTGACGAGGTTATAACTCGTCATGGAATTCCGAAAGTTTTAATCACCGACAACGGAACAAACTTCATTTCGAAAGTATTTTCCGATGTGTGCAAAATCTTAGGGATTAAAAAATTACATATTACGCCATATCATCCTCAAGCAAATGGTTCTTTGGAACGCAGTCACCGTCCGTTAGCTGAATACTTGCGTAGTTTCGCTAAGGAGGATGTATCCAACTGGGATCAATGGCTATCAGCGGAAATGCACGTTCACAACAACACACCTCATATTACAACGAAACAAACTCCTTTCCGCACATTATACGGTTTTGATTCGGAATTTCCTTCAAATTTGAAACGTAAATGCAGCCCGGTCTACAATGTGGATGATCCATCCAAAATTCTAAAACTCGTGAAGACACAACCAAGACATGGCAAAGAAAAAGTCAAAAGAACAGTATGATAAGAAAGCCAATCCTATAGTTTTTAAAATAAGCGATAAGGTAATGTTGAAGAACCAAACGAAGAAAAACAAATTTTCTCCAATATGGGTAGGACCATATACAGTAACTAATGTAAAATCTCCGGTAACAACCGTAATAGCAATAAAAGGAAAAGAAAAAGCTTTCCATAATAATTTACTTAAAATATTTAATAGCAAATAGGAACTCTAGGTTTAGTAATCTTACTAATTAATAGTTTGGCAATAAAGAATTGGATATATAATATACATTAATACATTAATATACATTAATATACATTAATATACATTTATTAATATAAGTTAATACACTTAATAATATACATTTGAGCCATTTTCAGGTACCTTGCCGGCAGAGAAGACGATTTTAGAGAAGAGAGCTCTTCACATTTGTTTCTTTGTCAAGCAAATGTGAACGAGTGATTGTGACAAGAATAATGTTCTTCACATTTGCTTCTATAAGCAAATGTGAATGGAAGATGAATTGCAATTGCCAATGTTGGTTCGATAAACAAGAAAAGCCAACATTGGACGAGCTAACATGGGGGTTAGCTAGAAAACATACATATTGGTATGATTAAAAAATACCACAATGTGTCTCGGTATTTAACGCCGAGTAGGGAAAAGGAAGGTAAATTTAATATAAATTTAGGTTAATTTTATTTAATTTAGTTTTAATTTAGTTAAGTTTAATTTAATATAAATATGATCAAATTTAGATGTGATTAAATTTAGACAATAGCTTTTAAACCTAATTTTAATTGTAGCCCTAGTTAATTTAAGAGTTGTTTAAAAAAAAGAATTAATTAAAAAAAACATAAAAAGAAAAAGAAAACAATGAAAAGTTAATTGGAGAAAAAGAAATTGAAAAAAAAACGAAACAAAACAGAAAAAAGAGAAAAAAAATCCAGGAAATAAGAATGAAAAGTTTCTAAAGAAAATATATATATGTAATAATACTTTAAAAAAACATAGTAATTAAGATTAGATATAATATCTTCAGCCATCAATTGAAGGAGGGAGCAGGTTGCCGAGGACAAGCAGCAGTTCTTCCGTAATAACCAAGATCTCCAAGCCAGCAACTAGCAGCGTAGAAAAGAAGGAGTTGGGAATTGACAGTGTTTTGAAGACATCCAGAAAAAATCGGGTAAACGCAAAGTATATGAATAAATACCACAGGCAGGCGATTATTAAATGGTGTCCGCGAAGGTCCGGGGTACGACGATAGCTAATAGTAAACTTATTACATCGCATTACCGCCGGATTGGACATTTAAAAGGTAGAGTATATGGATACTTGGTACATAGTGAAACCAAAGGTACCATGCTCAAGACAACTAAACGTCCTATATGAAGATGAAAAACCACATTAAAAGTTGCAGAAATGTATACTTGGCGCGAACTAAAGCCAATGCTACACAACCGATAGTTTCATATTCAGCGGAAATATTGTAGAACATTAAACGATCGCATAAACAATAAATGATTGCATCAACATGATTGCCGAAATTTACCCATGGATGATTTAATGCTGACCACGTCATAGATAACTTTCAAAGTTGGCTATTCTTTTCTTCAAGAAGAATTATGGAGAAGTTTACAACACTCATTACTGGAGCCAATAGAGCAAGCTCAACGCGGAAGGACGACAACCGGAGTTCCAACAGCGCAGCAGTGCCAGATATAGAAAATTAAATCATATTATTATAGTGTTGCTATAATCTTTGTTATATAGTATTGTAAGTGTAGCATATCGGATATATGTAGTAGAGTAAAAACAAAACAAAAATCCCTAGAAGCTAAGTTCCATTGTATGAACATTGAGTAAAGTTATAAGTTAGTTAAGTAGATATTTATTTTAAAAAACCTCAAAATAATGTAATAAGAAAAAATTACTATTGATTCTCGATAATAATTTTTTCTTACCCGAAGGGTGGAGGGATGTTGTAGGTCAAAATCATTGTTCAATCGCTGAGCATAGTTTTAGGCTTAAATATTTAAAAGCACAAGCTCATGACACGGAAATGCGAAATTAACGCTACGAAGATGACATACTTTAATTAAAAGAAATTAAAGTGGCACAAGAATTCGAACAAGGTTTTTTGTGTTAACCCGGAAAAACTATGCGGAAATATTCACATTGCGAGAATTCAAATTTGTGATAGCTGCATTTTTGTGGCGAAACGGGGTCATGAAGTATTTTGTGTACGTCTCAGCGAAACAAGCTCGAGCAATGGTTTTGACCAACGTTAAAAAGTATATATAAGTGATGATCAGAGTGGATGATGAGAGTTCAATAGTGGTGTGGTTAAGTAGTCAAGTAGTCAAGTTGTTAAGTGGTTAAGTGGTTGAGTGATATAGCGTGTTGGGTGCTAGTATCTAGTGCGATATTTAGAAGCAGTCAACGGAAAAAGTTAACTAAAGATAAAGCATGCGACCAATCAATTAGAAAGTTAAAAAAAAAGTTCAAAGAATAGAGTGAGTAGAGTTCAGTCAAGTTAAAGAACGCAGTAGAGCAAAAGGAAAGTTAAAAATTAAGTTTTGAAAGGAATGTAAATATGAAGTGCTGAAATAAAGTGATTTAAAAATATAAAAAAAGGCGTAATTATTAATTAAAAAGGACAAGTTATTCAAACAACAACCATCCCCGGCAGCCATCCCCGAAGGACTTCACGGAGCCCCCTCGAGTACATTCCCCAGGCATCAACGATCCTTTTTTTTATACAACAATATATATATATATATATATATATATATATATATATATATATATATATATATATATATATATATATATATATATATATATATATATATATATATATATATATATATATATATATATATATATATATATATATATATATATATATATATATATATATATATATATATATATATATATATATATATATATATATATATATATATATATATATATATATATATATATATATATATATATATATATATATATATATATATATATATATATATATATATATATATATATATATATATATATATATATATATATATATATATATATATATATATATATATATATATATATATATATATATATATATATATATATATATATATATATATATATATATATATATATATATATATATATATATATATATATATATATATATATATATATATATATATATATATATATATATATATATATATATATATATATATATATATATATATATATATATATATATATATATATATATATATATATATATATATATATATATATATATATATATATATATATATATATATATATATATATATATATATATATATATATATATATATATATATATATATATATATATATATATATATATATATATATATATATATATATATATATATATATATATATATATATATATATATATATATATATATATATATATATATATATATATATATATATATATATATATATATATATATATATATATATATATATATATATATATATATATATATATATATATATATATATATATATATATATATATATATATATATATATATATATATATATATATATATATATATATATATATATATATATATATATATATATATATATATATATATATATATATATATATATATATATATATATATATATATATATATATATATATATATATATATATATATATATATATATATATATATATATATATATATATATATATATATATATATATATATATATATATATATATATATATATATATATATATATATATATATATATATATATATATATATATATATATATATATATATATATATATATATATATATATATATATATATATATATATATATATATATATATATATATATATATATATATATATATATATATATATATATATATATATATATATATATATATATATATATATATATATATATATATATATATATATATATATATATATATATATATATATATATATATATATATATATATATATATATATATATATATATATATATATATATATATATATATATATATATATATATATATATATATATATATATATATATATATATATATATATATATATATATATATATATATATATATATATATATATATATATATATATATATATATATATATATATATATATATATATATATATATATATATATATATATATATATATATATATATATATATATATATATATATATATATATATATATATATATATATATATATATATATATATATATATATATATATATATATATATATATATATATATATATATATATATATATATATATATATATATATATATATATATATATATATATATATATATATATATATATATATATATATATATATATATATATATATATATATATATATATATATATATATATATATATATATATATATATATATATATATATATATATATATATATATATATATATATATATATATATATATATATATATATATATATATATATATATATATATATATATATATATATATATATATATATATATATATATATATATATATATATTGATACGGAAAATGGTAGAACGCACCCGAACGTTCTACCCTTCACGTTAAAGCGAAACTGACACATGTGTCATTTCACGATAATCATCATTCACACTACACAAACATTACACATGTTTGACATGACTCAAGGCCTGATTAGTCGTACGTTCGCTCTTTTTCGAACACGAAACTCATATGTCAACACCCATAAGCTATATGCAGTTCGTGTGGTTGTGAGAATTTCCCCCCGCAATATTAAAATCATTTTAATATTTGGTCACGTTTCGAAAAATCCTCTCAAATTCGAACAAAGTGACAACTAACAGTGAGTGGCCACATGAAGCTTTCACTTCAATTTACATTTGCCAAGAAATGGACGACGAGTGACTTATTGAGCTTGTTCGGCTAAATGAACTATTGTACAATAAATTCAAAGCCAGCTATAAGCTTCCAGCTGCGAAGAGGAGAGTGTGGGAGGAAATTGGAGGCTCACTAGGAACCTCAGGTAAGTCTAATTTAATTTTGAATATAGTTAACTAAGCCATAAACTGTGGTTCATTAAATATAGGCGAAAATTGTAGCAAGCGCTGGTCCGTTTTAAGGGACCACTACAATAGGGAGAGGAAGCGTCCCGAAGCACCCACGGGTAGCGGAGCCAACCATACATCAATATGGACGCTACACGACGCTATGTCATTTTTGCAGCCACACATGGCTCCCCGACCGTAAGTCAGATATCGATTAGGATCTCATTTAGTTTAGGAGATATATATTTTAATAAAATGTATTATTCCACACTAATCTTTATATTTCTTACAGAGCGGTTAGTTCCAGAAATATATATGAAATGGCCAGCAACTCGCCATCATCATCGTCATCGCGATGGCCATCACCGCTGCCATCACCGCTGTCATCACCGCTGCCACCTACAGATGCATTTGCATGGTCGCCACCACCAATGGCATCGTCCAGCCCAGACCCTATTCCTTTGGGTCAGCGCTCAAAAAGACGCCATAAGGAGATAGAGGACGAGATTATGGTGGCCTTAAAAACCCATAACAAAAAAGGAGGAGGGAAGATAACCCGCAATACGCCGCAATATATAATTGCGGCGATTTAATTATCCACACAATAATAGGTTTGCAGTGCCCCGTAAAACAGGCAAAAGCAATCGAATTCATGGTAGGATGTGCTATGAAATTACAAATTGAAGAAGCAGAGAGTAGAAGTTAATAGAATTAGTACATTCTACCATGAATTGGTTTGCTTTTGCTTCCTAATTTTTTTGATCTCATATTTTTGAAATGTATAATAAATAATTGATAAATGAATATTATTTTGAAATTGTTTTATTGATAATTGAATTGAATTGAATAAATAATTTAAAAAAAAAATTGGCCTTCATCCACATTTCTTATACTCATGAAAACTTCTGAAGTAACCATGTCTCACTCGGTCTCTGTTTATAGGACGAACACGCCAACGCCTAATTTGCCTCAAATTCTTCCATTCATAGTAGAGTATAATTATATTTAAGATCTCTAAATCACTTTGGTAATCCATTTACTTTTTTTGGAATTTGCAAATATTCGTAGGAATTGTTCACAACACCAATGAGCACAGCTGTCAAAAAGTGTGAAATTTCTATGAATGCCATTAAATTTGAATGAATTATGAATTTCCCATTAAAATCCGAAGAAACAGTACATAATTATTAATAATAATTAATAATAATACTTTATTTAAAATTCATCAAAAATATAAAATATATTTAAAAATATAAATATATTTATATAAAATATATTTCATATAAAAATATAAAATTCATCAAAAAATGCCCACAAAATACCCACTTTCGAACATGGTTCGACGAGATCGGCAACATCATAATCAATTGAACCCCCTGCAACCCGAACAATTTCGAAAGAGTCAACAATTACGAAAACGTACGACTAATCAGGCCTTCATTCGTTTCATATTAATCACACCATACAACACAGCCACACTAAGAAATGTCAAGCACATTCCAGACCCTTCCTTTATCGCTAGAGCTGGGTATAAATACGACGGCTGCTGACAGCTGTCAATCAATTCGTGTCTGACTACTGAGGTGAACACATCACGCAAGTGCAAGTTACAAAGTGAAAGTACAGAATTGTAAAGTAAATAGTTGCGAGTAAAAGTGGTTAAATAAAGCTGACAAATAAATTTAGATTAAACACAACAGCTAAATAAAGTGTTTTATTGGATTATTCACAATCCAGTGATCGAACCTGAAATATTCAGAGTAGAATTTTCAAATAACGTAACAACTGGTGTCAGAAGTGGGATTACTGAATAATCCTGTACCATGGTGAGATTTGCAGAATTAAAAATTTCTCAACTAAGAGAAGAGCTGGAAGCTCGTGGACTGCCTGTGACAGGTAACAAGGCCGAGCTGCAAGTGAGACTGCGTGCATCATTGGAAAAAGATGGCATCGATGTAGATGGCTATGAATTCGGTTACGATGATGCCGGAGCGTCATCAAAGGTTGAAGAACAACTGCCAGAACCACAGCGAGCTCAAGGTTTCGATATGAACATGCTCCTTGCGGCAATGACGCAGGAGCTGGCAAAGAACACACAACAATTAAGCCAACGCATGGAGGAGCAATTGAAGAATAACAGCACACAATTGCAGCAGCAGCTGGCAAATAATACTTCAGAGCTGCAAACCCAACTGTCACGGATAGAGGGTAACTCTTCTCAGCTGCAAGCAAGGCAGGATAAAATGGAAGAGCAACTACAACAGCTGGAGACAAAAGTGTTGCGTCTTGACAGAGAAATGGCATCCAGCGGGCCAGTCACAACAGTCAGTTCAACGAAGTTGAAGGCTCCAACCTTTAATGGAACCATACCATTGAAAATCTTCAAAATGCAGTTCGAAACCACTGCACAAGCCAATCATTGGAGTATGGCCGATAAAGTGGCAGCCTTAGTGGTATCTATCTAAGGATCTGCCACAGAAGTTCTACAAACTGTTTCTGATGATGAAAAGGGAAACTATGATGCAATAATGGCTGCCCTCGAACGTCGATATAGCAGTGACCACAAGAGGAAAGTTTTCCGTTTGGAATTGCTGAACAGATATCAGAAAGCGAGCGAGTCGCTGCAAGAATATGCAACTGATATAGAGCGCCTTGCTTATTTAGCATATGCAGATTCGCCGGCAGAAGTCATAGAAACGTTTAAGATCAAAGCATTCGTCCGAGGAATAAGAGATGTGGACACTAAACGCGCAGCAAACATCGATACAAAGAAAACGTTTGCTGAAACAGTATCGTATGCCCTGGCGCAAGAAACAGCGAGTCTCATCAGTAAACCAACACATAGCGTTCACAGAGTAGAGTTTGACCAAAACCAGAACATAGAAAAATTAATTCAGACAATGATTGCAGAATTCCGCAAAGCTTCCGGAAGTAAATGTTACAATTGTGGTAAGGCAGGTCATTTTGCAAGAGTGTGCAAATCATCTCGCAAAGTTGGAAACGGAAGACAGATAGGTGGCGGAAATGGAAGTGGCGCTGCAAAACAAGACAAACTAAAACGGGCCAGCCGTAAGGGGCGTAAGCTGGTCCCGCCTACCGATTGCCCCACTGTCTCCGTTTCACAAATACATCGAAACAACAACAGCCTTACGGTAAACGGAACTGTGAATGGACAAATACTCGTTTTAACAATGGATACAGGCGCATCACATTCCATTATTAGGTCAGATCTTGCGGGAAATAACATAGAGCCATTGATTGGTTACAAATTGCATACGGCTACAGGAGAGGACGCAAGAATTCATGGTAAAATGGATTGTACCGTACAATTGGGAACACTTGAAGTGCGACATACCTTTTTAGTGGCTTCAATAGTGGACGAAGTAATCATCGGTGTCGACTTCATGCTAGCCCACGGAATTACTCTTAATTTGAAAGAAAAATTGCTGACATACCAGAATATGGAAATACCATTGAATGCTGGCTATCAACACCTTCAAATAAGAAATGTGAGTATAAGTCATCAACAGCAGATACCAGCCAAATCCGAAGCACGTGTGGATGGGGATTGTGGAAATGGCAATTTATGGGTAGTAGAAAGGGCAGTAATATCATCGGATATAGTCGTTGGACGAACGCTAGTAAAAATGAACAATAATGGGTGCATTCCAATCCGTGCGGTAAATGGACTCACAAGACCAATCACTCTCCAGCCAGGAGTGGTAATAGGAAAATGCCAAGCAGTGGAAGCTGTAGTCAATTGCGAAAACATTCCTCAGACGTCCAAAAACAATGTTTATGAAGAAAGAAGAAAAATCGCCAACACCACGAACAACTGGTTGAATGAGTTGAATGGTTCAGAAAGACGAAAAGCAAAGCTCCTATTGGACAAATATAGGTCCATATTTGCCAGTGACGACAACAAATTTGGAAGGACTGCTGTGGTACAACACCGAATAGACACAGACGATGCAAGACCAATTCGCCAAGCTCCACGAAGAGTTCCACTGGCAAAACGAGAAGAGGCAGCCCGGATAATAAAAGAGATGCACCGGGATGAAGTTTTTGAACCATCGACGAGTCCATGGAGCTCACCAGTCGTGTTGGTTAAAAAGAAAGATGGAAGTACACGATTTTGCATGGATTATCGAAAGCTGAACGACGTCACCAAAAAGGACAGTTACCCGCTGCCGCGAATAGATAACACGTTGGACACATTACCTGGTGCGAAATGGTTTTCGACATTGGATCTGCAAAGCGGATACTGGCAAGTAGAAATTGAGAAACCTGATCGTGAGAAAACTGCCTTCAGCATTGGAGATGGACTGTGGCAATTTTCGGTAATGCCATTTGGGTTGTGCAATGCGCCAGCAACTTTTGAGCGATTGATGGAACACGTTTTAAAAGGACTTCATTGGAAGACGTGTCTGGTGTATCTCGATGACATCATGGTCATGGGTAAGAATTTCGAGGATCGCCTTAAAAATCTGGAAGAGGTCTTTAGTCGAATTTCATCTGCCACTCTACGGTTAAACCCGAAGAAATGCGTCCTATTTAAAAGAGAAATGAAATATCTGGGCCACAAAATTACTACAGAAGGAATTCACACGGATGAAGACAAAATAAAATCAATAAAAGAATGGCCTCGTCCTAGAAATGTCCATGAAGTTCGTAGTTTCCTAGGCTTGTGCACTTATTATCGACGCTTTGTACCTGGATTTGCCAACATCGCCCGCAGCTTGCATAACCTCACAAAGAAGAATTGTAAATTTGAATGGAAAAAGGAAGAAGAAAATGCTTTCCAGCAATTAAAAGAATTGGCCTTTTCATGGCAAAAATTCATTTTGGACACAGATGCTAGCGCTTACGGAATAGGAGGTGTACTATCACAAATAGTTAATGGTCAAGAAAAAGTAATTGGGTATTACAGTCGAGTACTTGGAAAACCAGAAAGGAACTATTGTGTGACCAGACGAGAGCTATTAGCAGTGGTGGAATGCGTCAAACTCTTCCACAAATACCTGTATGGGCAGAATTTTCTACTGAGAACAGATCACGCAGCGCTCAGGTGGCTTTTACAATTTAAAAATCCAGAAGGACAGATTGCGCGCTGGATAGAAAGACTGCAAAACTACGACTTCGAAATACAACACCGGAAAGGAGGGTTGCATGGCAACGCTGACGCGCTATCTCGCCGACCATGTCCATTGGAATGCAAACATTGTTGCAAGGCAGAAAGATGTGAAGGCGTAGTTGACGTCCGACTAACCAACCTGCAACCTGAAGAAAAGTGGGGATTTGCTGCCATAAGAGATTGCCAACTGAAAGACAATGATTTAACCAGGGTCATGAGCGCTATCGAAATAAACCAAAGACCAACTAAAGAAGAAATGGCTTCAGGAAGCCCATTAGAAAAGGCATATTGGATGCAGTGGAATAGCTTAAAGCTGATAAATGGAGTACTGCATCGTACATGGGAAAGCAAGGATGGAAAATACACGCGCAATTTGATCGTCGTGCCTAAGTCCAGAATAGCAGATGTATTGATGGAATTTCATAACGGGCCAAGCGGAGGACATCTCGGTGTCACAAAGACACTAGAAAAGATAAAACAGCGGTTTTATTGGGCAAATTGCCAGGAATCAGTCGCAGAATGGATCAAAAGCTGTAAACAATGCGCGACTGCTAAGGGACCGAAGTTCAGAAATAAAGGCAAATTCAACCAGTACAATGCAGGAGCACCTTTCGAACGCGTAGCAATGGATGTAGCTGGACCATTTCCGACTAGTGACTCCGGAAATAAATATGTGTTGGTAGTTATGGACTACTTCAGTAAGTGGCCTGAGGTGTACCCCTTACCAAACCAAGAAGCAAAGACTGTGGCAGAAACCTTTGTGCAGAATTGGGTTACAAGATTTGGCGTACCAATCGAGTTGCACTCCGATCAGGGACGAAATTTTGAGTCTGCCATATTTCAGGAAATGTGCTCATTGCTTGGAATCAAGAAAACTCGAACAACTGCCTTACACCCACAATCAGACGGAATGGTAGAGAGGTTCAACAGTACGCTAGAGGAACATTTACGCAAGGTAGTGGACAATTGTCAGCGCAATTAGGATAAGCACATTCAAATGTTTTTAATGGCTTATCGGTCAGCAGTCCATGAAACCACATCACATTCACCAGCACGAGTTATTTTTGGAACAGGCTTGAGATTACCATCAGACCTGAAATTTGGCAAATGCACGAACCTTGCTGAAAAGGGTAATCCCTATTGGGAAATGCTGCAGTCGGATATGGACGAAATACACCAGCAAGTAAGGGAGCACATGCAACTGATGAGTAATAAAATTAAGGACCGTTACGATCGAGCTATGAACTCGGAAGGATTCCAGGAAGGTGAATTGGTTATGTTGTACAATCCACAAAGAAAAAAGGGTATATCGCCAAAGCTACAGACGTCATGGGAAGGTCCCTATAAAATTATAAAACGGCTGAACGATGTTGTATATCGACTACAAAACCTATCACAAAGGAAGGGTAAACTAAAAGTTGTCCATTTGGAAAGATTAGCCCCATATCATCAATGGAATACGATGTCTGATCGGGACGATCAGACTTAATCGGAGGGCAGTGATACGGAAAATGGCAGAACGC